>SEYY01006360.1:52500-69296 GCA_009176605.1 Armadillidium nasatum | reverse complement strand
ATGGATGGTATATATGGGAGATGATAAGGGTGGGAGCACTGGAGTGATAGTTGACTGGTTGGTGAGAATTTTTAATGTGTGTTGGGGAGAGGGGAAAGTGCCTTAGGAGTGACAAGATGCTTGTATAGTGCCAATATATAAAAGGAAGGGGGAAAAAGAGGGTGTGTAGGAATTATAGGAGGATAAGCTTGTTGAGTGTAGTAGGGAAAATTTAAGGGAGAGTTTTTTTAGCGAAAGTGAAAGAATTGACGAGAGAGAGAGAGAGAGAGAGAGAGAGAGAGAGAGAGAGAGAGAGAGAGAGAGTGGGGGAGGAGCATGGAGGTTTTAGAGTAGGTCGGGGATGTGTGGATCAGGTGCTTACACTAAGAATGATTGGTGAGAAATTGCGTGAAAAAGATAGAGTGGGGTATGTATGCTTTATGGATTTGGAAAAGGCGTATGATAGAGCTTGTAGGAGGAAATTGTCTGAGGTTCTAAGGGAGGGAGAGTGTGAGGTAGATTATTGAATGGAATTAAATCATTTTATGAGAACTGTAGAGTGAGGGTGAGGGTGAAGGTAAGGGTGAGGGTAAGGAAGGAACTGACTGAATGGTTTAACGTGGGAGTTGGACTGAGGGAAGGGTGCATTTTGTCTCCGTGGTTGTTTAACGTGTTAATGGATGGGGTTGATAGGGGGATGTAGAGTGGAGGGAAAGGTATTTGGTTGAGAAGTGGCGAGGGGGAATGGGAGGTAAATGTCTTGTTGCTTGCGGATGATGCGGTGTTACTTGCGGAATCTGGGAAGAAGCTGATAATGTTGATGAAATACTTTGTGAGGGAATGGGCTTCTAAGGGATTAAGGGTAAACTCAGCAAAGAGTAAAATGATGAGGATTGGGGGAAGGAATGAGGCAATAATAGGGGAGGAATGGGAGGTGTAGAGGTGGGGGCAGAGAAATTTGAGGAGGTAGAAGAGTTTAAATATCTGGGAATGCTAGTGGAGGGAAAAGGGGGAATTGATGGAGAAATAAAGGAAAAGTGATGGAAGGAATAAAAGTGATAGGGGGACTGAGGGAAGTATGAAAGAAGGGAGAATATCAAAGGAAATAAAGATAAGAATGTTTGAGAGTATGTGCCTGCCATCTGCAATGTATGGGTGTGAAACATGGGTGATGAATGCTCAGATTAGGAAAAGATTAGAAGTTTTTGAAATGGAAGTATTGAGGTCTATATGTGGGTTAAAGAGGGAAACATGGAATCAGGAATGAAAGAATTAGAGACATGTGTGGATGGAAGAGGGGAATAGTGGGCAGAGCAGAAGAGGGTGTATTAAGATGGTTTGAGCATATGTGTAGAATGGATGAGAATAGGATGATGGGTAGAGTGATGAGATCCGAGGTAGAGGGAGGAAGGGGGAGGAGAAGGCCGAGGTGGAGGTGGATGGATGGGGTGAGGGAGATAATGGGTGGAGAGTAGGAGAGTCACGGAGGAAAGAGTGACATCGAGAGCAGTGGTGAGGGGTGTGGGGAGATATTTTTTTTTTCGAGTGTTCATGTGTGGGTGTGAGCGAACTGTAACGGGCATATATATATATATATATATATATAATATATATATATATATATATAATTATATAATATATATATATATATATATATACTATCTCCAACACTTTTCTGATTTTCATTAATGACCTTCTTTCTGTTACCTCATCTCCTATCCACTCCTATGCTGATGACTTCACACTTCATTACTCCTTCCAGTTTGAAAAACGTCCCACCCAACAGCAGTTGATAAACTCGAGAGCGGTAGCCTTGGAGTAACTAACCTCTGATCTTTCACGTATTTCAAATAGGGGCAGAGAAAACATGGTTGTTTTCAGTGAATCAAAAACTCAATTCCTCCGTCTCTCCACTCGACACAATCTTCCACACAAGTATACTGTCTTCTTCGAAAACACACAACTTAAACCTTCATCTGTTCTTAATATTCTTGGAGTATCCTTTTCTCGTGATCTTTCTTGGAAAGATCACATTACTTCTCTTTCTAAACACGCTTCTAAGAAGTTAGGTGATCTGAGGCGTCTCCAGAATTATTTATCGCCAACCCCAGTTGTTTGCTCTGTATTGGGGTGTTGTTCGTCCTTGTATGGAGTATGCTTCGCACATCTGAGGTGGTTCCACTCATACAGCTCTCTTTTAGAAAGTGGAGTCTAGGCTTTTCGTCTCGTCAACTTTCCTGCTCTTACTAACTCTTTCCAATCTCTTTCCGGCAGTCAAATTGTTGCGTCACTCATTCTGTACTATCGCTATTATAATGGACACTGCTCTTCTGAACTCTCTCGTTGCATACCTCCTCCATTGAGAAGAGCTCGTGCCACGCACCTTTCTACACAATCTCATCCTTTCTCTGTCCAACCCTCTGACCCCAGACTTAACCGCTATATACAATCTTGCATATACTCTACTGGTTATGTCTGGAACGCACTCACTTTTTCTGTTTTCCCAATTTCCTTTGACTTACATACTTTCAAACGCCGTGTAACTGAACATGTCGGCCACCAACGACCAGGATAGATTTTTTCCAACTCCGGTGGAATTAGGTAGGCCGTCGGCCTTTGCCCACCGGAGGATATATATATATATATATATATATATATATATATATATATATATATATATTATATATATATAATATATATATATATATATATATATATATATATATATATATATATATATATATATATATATATATATATATATATATATATATATATATATATATATATATATATATATATATATATATAGTATATATATATATATATATATATATATATATATATATATATATATATATATATATATATATATATATATATATATATATATATATATATATATATATATATATATATATATATATATATATATATATAATATATATATATATATATATATATATATATATATATATATATATATATATATATATATAGATATATATATATATATATATATATATATATATATATATATATATATATATATATATATATATATATATATATATATATATATATATATATATATATATATATATATATATATATATATATATATATAATATATATATTATATATATATATATATATATATATATATATATATATTATATATATATATATATATTATTTATATATATATATATATATTATATATATATATATATATATATATATATATATATATATATATATATATATATATATATATATATATATATATATATATATATATATATATATATATATATATATATATATATATATTATTTGTACCTGTCTTATAATATATAATACGTTCATTTTCTTCACAGAGAACTGCGCATGGCTGACCGGCTTCATATCACCTAGGAAACATCTGCCAGACGAAAGATGCTTTGGAAAAATTGATACAATCGAATGTTATTGAAAAGTTTATTCACGTTAATATTTCATGATTTAATAATCTATAAATATTTATTTATCAATATTTGTGTTAATAAATGTTAACTTTTAAAATTAAATTACAACTTCAAGAGATTTTGCAATGAGGCATCAATCAGCTGCATGCTGGAAGTTGATAGGCAAATGAAATGTTAGTATGAAATATCTTGTTGTGGTTGATGTTATGTGTTATTTTTCTCTCTTTTGTATGGTTTGTGTTTGTGACAGAAGTTAGCCCTGCATGGTTATCTTTAAGATGGAGAGTGAAGGAGAGGAAGATATCATGTCCTGAAAATTTTAAATTAAGGCAGTGGCAATGTTGTTAGTTATCTTGGCCATGAGCATTATTTTTTTAAATTTTTTATTCGTAAAATAGAGGAAAAATCATGCCGAGACTGACCTCGCTGCCCTGCCATAATATAATTTGTGACCTCTTGAGTTATTAGTGATAAATATATTTTATAGTTCAATTTTTTTTTCCCTGAAATGGAGTGGTCAAAAGTTAATGGTGATGTGCAAATTAATGTAGGTCGTGATGGTGCATACGTTTCAAGAGGAATTGAATCAAAACAACAGCAACAACAACATTCATTTAGTGGCTTTAATGATGATTTAACACCCAGAACTCATTTAGAACATGGCATAGGTCCTCAAAAGACTCGTCGTGATTTTGTTAAAAGTTCTGCGATTGCTTTCGCGCCTGTGGTGAAAGCAACTGGGAGTAAAACTCGACAGTCCGAAATTCAAGAGTTTTCTTTCACAAATAATTCTTCGAGAGAATCTCATGACTCGAGCTTGAAGGGAATTCCTTTCGGCGCAAAAAGACTTTCCCAAACAAATTTTACCACGGAATTTACACTGGAACAAGAATGTCTCCCTTTTCCAGTTTTAAATGAAGGAAAGGATAGATGCCCTAACGTAGATGTTTGTTCCGAATGCCCAAAGAGAGACTCCCCTTGTGATTTTGGTTCCCAGGGTATATGTTTTCATCGGTCTCAAACTGACCTTCCAGTTAGATATAATTTACGAACTGGAGCAGATGGCCGACTAATTAGTAGGGAGTCACTCCCAAGCGTTGCTTCCGATGTTTATCAAATCAGTGGAAGTGCTGAAGGCTTTCATGCGGAGGTAATCTCAGATGGATCAGATCAAGATTGCGGAGATAGAACATTGCATATTCCTAAAACACTTTCAAGCCATCACGCAAGTCACTGCAACCTCAAAGATTTTCGGGAATGGAGAGATTTAAGAGGATCACGAGAATCTTTAGGCACTTTACCTCCTGAATTGGAAAGACACCTAAGAGAGTGTAGATGCCCATGTGATCACTTGGGGTACGGCAACTATCAGGTAAAACACTCTCTCTCTCTCATATATATATATATATATATATATATATATATATATATATATATATATATATATATATATATATATATATATATATATATATATATATATATATATATATTATATATATACTTTACTCCTAAATTGAAAAAAATTGATTTTTTTTAAAGTTTTTCAAAATTTTTTAGACATCTTAATAACAATATATTTTGTTTGGATGAATTAATTATTATAATTAAATGGAAAACAATATTTAAAGAAATTTGAATAAGCATGAGACATTTCTGGTATTTGTATAAACTTAATATAATATATATATATATATATATATATATATATATATATATATATATATATATATATATATATATATATATATATATTATATATATATATATATATATATATATAATGTCTGCTTTGGTGCGCAAAGGTCGGAAGCCTACCAATATCCAACAGAGTTGGGGAACAGTCGGAAATCTGGTCGCAAATGGCCGACGTGTCCCAATACACGGATCATGAATTAATATATGCAAGTCAAAGGAAGTTGTGAAAAGAGATAAAGGGTGTGTGTTCCAAATTTTATCAGTACACTACATGTAAGATTGAGCATAACGGTTAGGTCGGAGAGTTGAACAGAGAAAGGATGAGACTGTGTAGAGAGTCGTGTCGCACGAGCTCATTTTAATGAAGGAGGTATGCGACGTGAGTGTTCAGAAGAGGAGTGTCCTTTGCAATGGCGATAGTATTGAGAGAGTGACTCAACGATTCGACAGGAAGAAAGAGATTGGAGAGAGTTAGTAAGAATAAAAGAGTTAATAAGGCTAAAAACTCTAGACTCCAACTTTTCGAGAAGAGCCGTATGTGTGGAACCACCCCAGATGTGTGAGTCGCACTCCATGCAGAGAAGAACAACACCCCTATAAAAGAAAGCAACTGGGGTGGCGTAAAAAACCACGAAGTTGCCTCAAAACACCCAACCTCTTAGAAGCTTGTTTAGAGAGAGAAATAATGTGATCTTTCCAAGAAAGATCACGAGAAAAAAAAAACACCTAGAATATTGAGGGCAGATGAAGGTTTGAGTTGTGTTTTCAAAAATGTTATTGTTGTGTGGAAGATTGTGCCGAGTTGAAAGATGGAGAAATTGAGTTTTTGAGGCATTGAAAACGACCATGTTTTCTCTGCACCAATTTAAAATATGAGAAAAATCAGAGGTCAGTTGCTCCAAGGCAATCCTTCTTGAATCTATTAACTGCTGTTGGGAGGGGCGTCTTTCAAATTGAAAGGATTAATGAAGGGTGGAGTCATCGGCTTAGGAGTGTATAAGAGAAGAGGTAATAGAGTGAATGTCATTGATGAAAATTAGAAAAAGAGTTGGGATAAGACAGATCATTGAGGAACACCACTACTATTTATAGATTTATATTAAGAACGGTGGACGTCTACAAGAATTGCTATAGAACGACAGGAAAGGAAATTTGAGAGAAGGATAGATTTTTAAACACGGAAGTTTGGAAAGCAAAGCTTTGTGCCAGACTCTGTCGAAGGCTTTCGATATGTCTAGCGACACAGCGAAAGACACCTAAACCCCGAAGAGCGGAGGACAAAGAGTCAGAAAGTAGGCAAAGAAGATCACCAGTAGAATGTTCTTTACGAAAGCCATACTGGCGATCAGATAAGATTAGAAGAATTAAGGTGTTTCCAAATCTTCCTGTTAAGAATAGATTCGAAAACTTTAGAAAGAACGGAGGTTAAATAAATAGGATGTTAGAGGGTTGAGAGTGGTCCCCCTTCTTCTGCAAAGGATGAATGAGCGCACGTTTGCAGCTAGAAGTTAAGGTCGAAGTGGAGAGAAATAGTTTACTAAGGAAGTGTGCAAGCTCAGAAGCACAAGTTCTGAGAACCGCAGGATGAATACCATCAGGACCAGTGTTTAACTCAGAGAGAGCAGAAATGACATCTTTTGAAGAACTTACAATGGTAGCCATAAATGAGTTGAAGAGGGTTGAATGAGGAGGAATAGCTCTGAAATCGTCTGTTAGAGTTAGAGGCAAAGGTTTGAGCGAAGTGTTCAGCTTTAGTAGAAGGTAAATTGCAGTTGTGCCATCAAAAGAAACTATAATAGGGAAAACGGAAGAAGCAAAGTTAGAGTTGACATTTTTTCCAAAATGCCAGAAGGAGCGTGAAGAAGAGGAACCAGAAAGATTATTGAATTTATGGCGGAGAAAAAGAGTTTTTGGTATCTCGAAGAATAGATTTTGCACGATTCAGGGATGAAATATAAATTGAATGAGTTTCAGGAGCTTCAAAAAGGGAAAGAATATGAAATTTACGCCCCAATGCCAGAGAGAATCACCTCGGTAATGCGATCTGCACACTCCGAGACACCTCTCCCACGAAAGCAGTAATCATTCCATGAGAAATATGTTTTACAACCGCAAATCAGACCAGTTAGAATCACCGAAGTGTGAGAAACGTCTCCTCGCCGAATGCGGGGGTCGTTCTTGCGAAGACTTGAAGAGACAGAACAAGAAACGGAGATAAGAAGGTAATTTTGTATATATAGATATATATATTTCCAGGTGGCTGGAAATATATATATATATATATATATATATATATATATATATATATATATATATATATATATATATATATATATATATATATATATATATATATATATATATATTATATATATATATATATATATGCCCTAAACGTACTTTCTGGCACTTTAATCGGGCTAATTGGGGGGCAATGCGCCGCTTCTTTGCTAACTATCATTGGAGTGAATCTTGCTTTGTATTGGGGAACGCTTCTCTCTCTGCTTAAAAGGCAGGGGCCGTAATCCTTGACGCGATGGGCAGATTCATTCCATCTTCAACTAAATCTTTTTCTCCTCAAAATCCATGGTTCGATGACAGCTGTTCTCTTGACCTTCGCGAGAGAGACAGTGCTTATCGTGAATGGAAAAACTCTCCTTCTGCTATCACTCTTGCTAATTTTCATTCAGCTCGGAATCGTTGCAGGGATGTTCTTCGACGGACTAAGCGTACTTTCATAAAAAGGAAGTGCGCTGACCTCCATGGCTCTCCTACTGATAAAAATTTCTGACCTCTTGTCAAAAATATCTCTAACAACTTCTGTAAATCTGCCTTTCCTCCTCTTATTCGCTCTGATGGTTCTGTTGCTAATACTCCTTCTGAAAAGGCTAATCTCTTCGGCCTCCTTTTTTCATCTAATTCCACCCTGCTCGATTCTGGACATTCCCTCCTCCTACTCCTTCTCCTCTCAGGTGTCCCATATCTCTACCTGTAATTACTCATGATCAGGTGCATGGGATCCTGAAATCTATGAACGTCAGGAAGGCTAGTGGCCCGGATGGCATTCCCCCTCGTGTTCTGAGGGAGTGTGCTTCCGAGTTAGCGCCTGTCCTCGTTCAGCTCTACTCTCTATGCCTTAATACTAATACTTTTCCTCAATGCTGGAAGCGTGCGTTTGTTCAACCGATCCAGAAAAAAGGTAGTCGCTCTGACCCTTCTAACTATCGACCTATAGCTCTCACTTGTGTTCTATCTAAAATTTTTGAAACTCTCCTCAACTCTCATTTCCTGGATCATTTGGAGTCTCATTCTCATCTTTCTGATCACCAGTTTGGCTTTCGACGCTCGAGGTCAACTGGTGACATACTTTCCTATCTTACTGATCTATGGTCTTCTGCCCTTAGGGACTTCGGGGAGTCTTGTGTGGTGGCGCTTGACATATCCAAAGCTTTTGACCGGATGTGGCATGCGTCACTGCTCTCCAAGCTCCCCTCCTTTGGGTTTCCTCCTTCTCTTTGCTTACTATTGTCTAGTTTTCTCTCAGATCATTCCATTTCGGCAGTTGTAGATGGAGCAACCTCTTCCTCCTTTTCTGTCAACTGTGGTGTTCCTCAGAGTTCTGTTTTATCTCCAACCTTATTCTTATATTTCATTAACGATCTTCTCCACTGCACTTCTAACTCTGTTCACTCTTATGCTGATGATTCAACTCTGCATTCTTCTACTCATTTCAAATCTGCTCCCTCTTTTGCTTCTAGAGTTGCTTCTCGTCTTCAACTTTCCAATTCTATTCTTGCCGATCTGGATGGGATTTCACGGTGGGGTCATAGCAACCTTGTGAAATTCAACTCTTTAAAAACTCAACTTCTTCACATCTCCCTCTCAAAAACACCTAACTTTCCTATCCTCTTCGATGGCTCTCCCTTCTCGCCTGTAAATAACATTAACATTCTTGGTCTAAACATAAACAGCAAACTATCTTGGAAACCACATATCACAATGGTTGCTAAAGCGGCCTCTAAGAAGCTGGGAATTCTGTTCAGGTTGCGAGAATTTTTTTCTTCTGAACAATTACTCCAAATATATAAGGGTCTTATTCGCCCTTGTATGGAGTACTGTTCTCACATTTGGGGGGGCTCCGGCTCCTCCTCTCTTCTGGATAGGGTTGAGTCAAAAGCTAAAAGATTAATTAACTGTCCCCTACTTTCAAACTCTCTCGACCCTCTGTCTCTGCGACGTGACGTTGGCGCGCTATCTCTTTTCTACAGGTACTACAATGGCAGGTGCTCGAGGGAATTGGCCTCTCGCATTCCTCCACCATTGCGTCGTCCTCGGTGCACAAGGGGTGCCCTGCTTTCTCACCAATTTTGTGTGGACGTAGGAAATCCCAGGCTAGCCCGTTGTGGTACCTCTTTCTTTCCAGCCACCTCTATTCTGTGGAACTCTCCTACCTTCATCTATTTTTCCTTCTGTATTTAACCTTCCACTCTTCAAGGCTTCCGTCTGCGCCCACCTGAGGGCTGTGCGTTACGTGTGTGTGTTTTTAAGCGAGCTCTCTCTATGTGTGTGTGCCCCCTCCTTGAAAAGGGCTCTGCCCGTGAGCGGTGGCGTTCTGTAAAAAAAAAAAAAATATATATATATATATATATATAATATATATATAATATATATATATATATATATATATATATATATATATAGATATATATATATATATATATATATATATATATATATATATATATATATATATATATATATATATATATATATATATATATATATATATATATATATATATATATATATATATATATATATATATATATATATATATATATATATATATATATATATATATATATATATATATATATATATATATATATATATATATATATATATATATATATATATATATATATATATATATATATATATATATATATATATATATATATATATATATATATATATATATATATATATATATATATATATATATATATATATATATATATATATATATATATAATCACTAATAAACAGGGTGATTCAAAGAAACGGTAAATCACTAACATACAGGGTGATTCAAAGAAACGTTAAGTCACTAATATACAGGGTGATTCTAAGAAACGGTCATTAATACACAGGGTGATTCAAAGAAACGGGAAGTAAAAAAAATTAAAGTGTTTTTAAAAAAAAATTATCGGAAGCAAATTTATTAATGACATATAAATCGTAAAAAATAACATACCATTTATCAATGCATACACAAAATTTATTTCCTGTAGGTGAGCTCTATCTCTGCGCAGACATTCCAGCAGTCTCTTAATTTATTTGTGCATGTTTTGACGTATAATTTTTCACAATAATTTCGTCAATTGCTTTCCGAATCTCGGCTTTTGAAACTTCCGCCCATGAAAGTCGACTGTAATATTAATTGCCTTTAAGGTGACCTTACAAGAAGAAAGAGCATGCTGACAAAGTAGATTTGGAAAACTATGAAATGTACCGTTTCTAGAAGTTATGCTGTTGGCAGACAATTAGCTTACAGCAGTTATCGATATTTGTGCTGTGTGTGATGTTGATACGTCTTGTTGAAATTATGCGCTGTCAATAATTTGCGGTAAGTTCTCTAGTTTTTGCGCAACAAAGGTTTCCATCATGTCGATGTACGGAACATACGAGGCTGTATCCATCATGTCGATGTACGGAACATACGAGGCTGTATAGTTATATATATTTTTTTTTGTTCACCACTCACGGGTAGAGATGTGAAGAAGTTGAGTTTTTAAATAGTTGAATTTCACAAGGTTGCTATGACCCCACCGGGAAATCCCATCCAGATCGGCAACAATAGAGTCGGAAAGTTGAAGACGAGAAGCAACTCTAGAAGCAAAAGAGGGAGCAGATTTGAAATGAGTAGAAGAATGTAGAGTTGAATCATCAGCATAAGAATGAACAGAGTTAGAAGTGCAGTTGAGAAGATCGTTAATGGAAAGTAAGAATAAGGTTGGAGATAAAACAGAACCATGAGGAACACCACAATTGACAGAAAAGGAGGAAGAGGTCGCTCCATCTACAACTGCCGAAATGGAATGATCTGAGAGAAAACTAGACAATAGTAAGCAAAGAGAAGGAGGAAACCCAAATGAGGGGAGCTTAGAGAGCAGTGACGCATGCCACACCCGGTCAAAAGCCTTGGATATGTCAAGCGCGGCCACACAAGATTCCCCGAAGTCCCTAAGGGCAGAAGACCATAGATCAGTAAGATAGGAAAGTATGTCACCAGTTGACCTCGAGCGTCGAAAGCCATACTGGTGATCAGAAAGAAGAGAATGAGACACCAAATGATCCAGGAAATGAGAGTTGAGAAGAGTTTCAAAAATTTTTGATAGAACACAGGTGAGAGCTATAGGTCGATAGTTAGAAGGGTCAGAGCGACTACCTTTTTTCGGGATCGGTTGAACAAATGCACACTTCCAGCATTGAGGAAAAGTATTTGTATTATGGCATGTAGAGTAGAGCTGAACGAGGACAGGCGCCAGCTAGAAAGCACACTCCCTCAGAACACGAGGCAGAATGCCATCCGTTCCTCTGGCCTTCCTTGCGTTCATAGATTTCAGGATTTCATGCACTCGATCATGAGTAATCACAGGGTAGAGACATTGGATGCCTGAGTAAAGAAGGAGCAGGAGGAGGAATACCAGAATCGAGCAGGGTGGAAATAGATGCAAAAAAGGAAGTCGAAGATATCAGCATCTTCAAAGGGAGTATTAGCTACAGAATCAATAAGAGGAGGAAATGCAGATTTGCACAAGTTATAAAAGATATTTTTGGCAAGAGGCCAGAATTTATTATCAGTAGGAGAATCATGGATGACAGAGCCCTTCATTCTAGTGGATGTGCACTTAGTCCATCGAAGAACATCTCTGAAACGATTCTGAGCTGAATGAAAATTAGCAAGAGTGATAGGAGAAGTAGAATTTTACATTCACGATAAGCGTTGTCTTTCTCCCGAAGGGCAAGATAACAATTGCCATCGAACCATGGATTTTGAGAAGAAAATGATTTAGTTGAAGAAGAAATGAACCTTCTTATCCCATCGACGATTACTACCTCCACCTTTTCAACATAAACCGAAACGTTCCCCGAGCCAAAGCAGGATTCATTGCAATGGCAGTTATCAAAGAAGCGACGCATTGAACCTCAATTAGCCCAATTGAAGTGAGAGAAAATACGTTTAGGACAAGGTGGAGCCGTTACAGAGAAAGCATAACTAAGAGTTTTAAAAATATGTATAGAGTTACCGATAGGAGGGAAAATGGGGTATTTATATCTGGAAGGAGTAGTGGTGAAGCATAATTCAAGTGTGTTAAAGAACTGATTAGGACTATTTTGAATGCTTGTTGGTTTCCTAAAAAACTACTCCTCCAGATTTTTGAGAATGCTGAATGATTTGACCTCCTTTCCACCTGTATTAGTATGAGAGGAGTCCAACCACTCAGTATGATGTTCATTGAAATCCACTAAATAGAGGACATCATTCGGATGAGAAAAGTAACAGTCTCATGAGAAGTAGTAAGATATTGAAAAAGAACTGGAAAATCTGTTCCATTAGGGAGCAATGGCAGAAACACAAGGTAATTGTAATTGTAGGAAGACAGATATATGCTATAAAACATCGAATTTTGGAGATTCAAGATTTACGAGACGTGTCACTGGAGTGTTAATGTTAACATAGGCACTGACTTCACCATTTAGTAAAAAATTCTTTAAAAAAGTTGTAGTTAAAGAAATTAAGATTGTTAGTGAAAGAATCCCTGTCCGCCTGGGTCTCAGACAGAAGCAAAAAGTTAGGACGAGGTGGTGCTCCACAGATTCAAGATTAGTTCGGAGGTCACGGACGTTGGAAAAAGACATACATGCACGCACACACGTACTCATGCACGCACATACACAGATGTTTACACACACAATATATTAAATTAAATTAACATTGAAAATAATTAATATTAAAATTAATGGAACTGTGATTATTAAAACAAATAAAGAAGTACATTTATACTAGAGAAATTTAATTAAACAACGCGAAGAAAATATATAGCAAATTTAAAACGGTAAAAATTCAATTAACGTTTAAAAAATACTTATATTAAATATGACGACTTTCTCTTTGAATAAAAAATTCCTATAATTAATTAAGAACACTAAAAGATTATAAGAAAAATTAAAGCAAACTACAAATTTAAAACTAAAAAAACACCCACTAGCATTAGAGCACTATCAAACAAGTCCATTCATCGTTGCAAGGCAATCCTCGTCCTCAAAAAAATAAGATCCTATTCCGCCATACGAGGACAGCACATCACATGGAAGCTTTGTTGCTCTCTAGTGTAGCTAAGTAAGATTTTTGTTTGCCCAATAACGAAAATTTTGTATATTAACAAATCCATTAAGAGGTTTGATAATTAATTTGATAAAAATTAAAATGTAAATGTTAATGGACTTCGTCTGACATGCACATTTTTAAAAGTCATTTTCCTCGCTTATCTTTAATCATTCGTTCACAGAATTGTTGTTGCATTAGGTGATCTTTTGGTTACAGTTCCTGGAACCTCTGCAACTTGTACGAATGGTATTATAAATCCTATACCAGTAATCCCCAAGCACATGAACTATGGAATTACTAGGAACTGCATGACGACGAAGAAAATGTTATTAGCTTACGACAGCAGCTCGAACAATCAAGGTATTTTTTGGCTTATAAACTATTCGCACCCCAACTGGAGGTTTCTTTTTCATTGCTGAACCCGTATCCACAAAATTATGTATTCATCTGTTAATTACATGTGCTGCCTGAAACTGACTAAATTAATATGATAGCAAAATTCTCTGCTCTCTGCCTCCAAACTGTTATCGTTAATATAAAAGGTTTTGATGGCAAAAGCACATTCCATGATAACTAAGTGGGAAGATGGATCTATATGGTAGTCAGTGCTAACAATTATCTGTTTCTCTGAATCACCTTTCATATATTACTTCTCGTTACTTTAATATGTACCTGCATTCTTTTATAAATTTGACATGCACAGAACCGACAAAGGTCAATAACTTACTTGACTGGTGCAACGGATTCATATAGGAGTATTTCATGCAAAATTCCAAATAAATGAAATTTTTAAGCAAAATTAAAATGTAAAAATTGAAAAAGGTTCAAGTAAGAAATTTTATAAATTAATATCAAAGAAATATTAAAACATTTACTGTAATATTTTCCTGATTACGAAAAATAAGGCAACCAATAAAAACATGATTTATAGTAGGTCTTGGTGAACCATTATGGCATTTGATTAGAGTTTCCTCGGGAATCATTACAAATGACATTGAAGTCTAAACTCTTACCAATTTATGCTATTCTTTTTCACCATAATAGACCAATCTTTAATCAGAAACTGTGGCCTAAAAACTAATAAAACTATTCTTAATAGAATTGTTTTTCCATAAGTTAAGATTCTTCTCACCCTCTAACCATGTGCAGGGATTGTCCTTTACAATGCCTCTCCAGACCTCTGTTTTCATGGTGTCCCAGCGGCTAGTCCTCCAACGAACGTTCTCTTTTGAAAATAACACCCTTCAACTTTCCTTCTTTTCCAGTGTTTTCTTTCCATTGGTCTTCCACTTTTCGACCGCTAGTTATATAGCCTGACAAGGTATCTTCCTTCGTCTACTTTACGAATATTTCCATATCTCCTCAATTGCTGTCTTTCAATGATTGTTCCAAAATACTGCACGCACAGCCTTCTCCTGAATTGAGTATTTCTCATATATTCTCGTTTGGTAATTCCTCTATTTAGTTTCAGAACTCTCATCTTAGTCACCTCTATCCTATACCCTTGTTCTTGTTAGTGCCCATGTTTCGGCACCCTATAAAAATATTATCTTAAAATTACACTACATATTAATGTTTTTCACATTTCTTGGCAAATATCTGTTCCTTACAAGCTGATTTATGCCCTACCCTTTACAAAACGCTTGTACTATTTTTTTCCCTTCACCATGTCTCCATCTGAGCTCATTATAACGCCTAGAAAGCTAAAACTCTACTTTCCTCAGCCTTAATTCACCCACAGCGATTTCAGTCTCCGTTCATCATTTCGAAATCCTCTTTATTATTAATATATTAAACTTAAAGATTTAACATATTAAAGTACCAACTATACATAACAGAAAATCCTTTTCAGAAAATCTACATTTTGCAGTTTTATTTTTTTATGTCCTAGAATCCAAATTATATATATATATATATATATATATATATATATATATATATATATATATATATATATATATATATATATATATATATATATATATATATATATATATATATATATATAGTCTCTGGTGGGCAAACACTAGAGGCATACTAATTCCCATCAGAGTTGGGGCAATACCAGAACCTAATCGTTAAACTCCGACATGTCCTGATACGCGACGTTGGAAAGTGTGCAAGTCAAAGCTGGGAAAACAGATAAAAGGTGAGTACATGTATGAATGTATGATTGAGCATGATGGTTCAGTCTGGGTTCAGAAAGTTGGACAGAGAAAGGATGAAACTCTGTGAAAAGGCGTGTCGCATGAGTCCTTCTCAATAGAGGAAGCAGTGACGAGAGAGTTCAGAAAATCAGTGACCTTGAAATAGTGATAGTAAGGAGAGTGACGCAATAGTTAGACGGGCAGAAAGTGATTGGAGAGAAGTAGTGAGACTGGGAGAGTTGATAAGACGAAAAGCCCCAGACTCCACCTTGTCAAGAAGATCTACATGAGTGGAACCGCCCCAGATTTTTGAGGCGTACTCCATATAGGGGCGAACAACACTCCTATAAAGAGAGAGAAACTGGGATGACATAAAAAAAATTACGAATGCGCCTCAGAACACCTAACCTCTTAGAAGCTTCTTTTGAAAGAGAAGAAATGTAATCTTTCCAAAAGGATCATGAGAGAAAGAAACACCGAGAATATTAAGGAGAGACCAAGGTTTGAGTTGTGTATTTTCGAATATGTTATAGCTGTGTAGAAGGTTGTTTCGAATAGAGAGATGAAGGAACTGAGTTTTTTAGGCATTGAAAACAACTATGTTTTCTCTGCCAAAATTTAAAGTATGAAAAAGGTTAGAGGTCAGTTGCTCTAAGGCCAACTTTCTTGCTTCAATTAACTGTTGCTGGGAGGGACGTCTTTCAAACTGAAAAGAGTAATGATGAGTGGAGTCATCATAATAATAGGATTGGAGGTGATGAAGTAAAAGAGTGAAGGTCATTAATGAAAAGTAGAAAATGTGTTGGGAATTGGACAGAACCCTGAGGAACACAATTGATAGATTTAAACAATGAGCGATTGCCTTCTACAAAAGCAGCCATAGAACGACCAGAATGAAAATCAGAAAGAAGACCGCAGAGAGAGATGCATAGATTCCGAAAGAGGGAAGTTTAGAATACATAGCTTTCGATATGTCCAGCGCGACGGCAAAAGATTCACGGAAATGCCCAAGAGCGGAAGACCAAGATTCATAGAGAAGGAAAAGAATATCACCAGCTGAGCTTTTCTTACGAAAGCTATACTGGCGTTCAGAGATAAGATTTGAAGAAT
>SEYY01006360.1:17500-47500 GCA_009176605.1 Armadillidium nasatum | reverse complement strand
ATAAAAAATTTGACCTATTGTGACCTTGACCTTGACCTTGAAAAAAAACCTCCTCTTCGATTTTTTTCAAACTTTGCTTAATTATTGTTATATATGTATATTTTAATTTTTTTAATGAATTATTTTTGGTTTTGGCTTGGTTTAGAAAATATAAGCAATTTAATAAGTACAAATATCACATTTTTCACTTTTTTGCGATTTTTATCTCATTCAATGTATAGTTCCAACATTTCCATTTCTCTTTCTCTCTCATATATATATATATATATATATATATATATATATATATATATATATATATATATATATATATATATATATATATATATATATATATATATATATATATTATATATATTGTAAGGGGCTGGCTGCTGCCGAGTATATTTTTCTCGTTTCAGATTGCATTCAAAATATGCTTTCTTGCTTATGAATATATATCTGTAACCGCTGTAGTTTATTTATCCATATATAAAAATTGTAGTTGAGTTATCACAGCTATAATATCAAAGATGGTATTCTGCACTCTAATTTCCTTTATAGTCGTTCTATAACCACCGCTGATCATTTAAATGTATAAATTGTGGTGTTCCTCAAGGATATATTCTTTCCTGTAAACTTTTCATTAATGAACATCTCTCTTACTTTATCACCTATCCACTCCCATGTCGATAACAAAATCCTTCATTGTTCCTTTCAGTATGAAAGACGCCTCTCCCAACAACAATTAATTGAAGTCAGGGTAGTCTTGGAGCAAATGTTCTCTGACCTTTCTCATATTTCAAATTGGAGCAGAGAAAACATGATAATTTTCAATACGTCAAAATTGTTATTCCATCTTTCTACTCGACATAACCTTCTTCACGACTATGACATCTTTTTCAAAAAACACAAATCAAACCATCTGTCCTTAATATTCTGGTTTCTTTTTCTTGGAAGGATCCAACACAGTATCGTTGGTACACAGTAATTCACTGATTTCCCAATTACATCCTAGAGAAGCTAATTTACCAGTCCTCTCCATTTAATACTAACTGCACAGTTCATAAAAAATATTAAATAACCATGAAAGCATAACACTACCATAACTTAACACTTTATCTTTGACCAACTTCTCTCCTTTTAATAATAAAGTACTTTCTGTTGCGCTTGTATAAAAAAAACTTTAATTGCATGTAATAATAATTCATTTATTCAACAACTCCCAACAACTTTATTCTTCTGAACTGTCGTTTCTTTTTCCTAGTCAAAGAAGCACGCAAAAACTTTTCTTCTTTTCTGAATATTTCTCTCTCAGCATTTTTAAGGTAAACATCTGACTCACACTTCTTCAACCATCTCTAAAACCAGAGTTCTTTTCAATAATAACATAATATAAAATACTTATTGAAATAAAAATTAGTCATTATAATTTTAAATTTTAAAGAATACTGTGTAAAAAAAAAAATAAGCAAGATAATAGGAATATTCTAAATAAGATTTAGAATTTTTCAAAATAAAAATAAAAATAAGGCACGTTCTGTACTTTGCTTATAATTACATTTATAATTCCTATATATATATATATATATATATATATATATATATATATATATATATATATATATATATATATATATATATATATATATATATATATATATATATATATATATATATATATATATATATATATATATATATATTAGGGATGGAGCGATACCAAAATTTTCCCCGATACCGATACCGATACCTAAAAATTCCCCGAAAGCCGATACCCGATACCTGAAAATATGCCGATACTTGCCGATACTACTACCGATACCACTACCGATACCGATACTTTACTCCTATACAAATTTTTTGCCGATACCGATACCGATACTGAAAAGGCCGATACCGATACCGATACCGATACTGATACTGGTATCGGAAAATATGCCGATACCTTACCGATACCGATACCGATACCGATACTTATACTGGTATCGGAAAATATGCCGATACTTGCCGATACCGATACCGATACCGATACTTCACTCCATCCCTAATATATATATATATATATATATATATATATATATATATATATATATATATATATATATATATATATATATATATATATATATATATATATATATATATATATATATATATATATATATATATATATATATATATATATATATATATATATATATATATATATATATATATATATATATATATATATATATATATATATATATAAATAAATATAAAAAAAAAAAAAAAAAAAAAAAAATAAAATTAAAAATTTTTATTTTTATTTATTAATTTATATATATATTATATATATATATATTATATATATATATATATATATATATATATATATATATATATATATATATATATATATATATATATATATATATATATATATATATATATATATATATATATATATATATATATATATATATATATATATGAACCGACCGGGACCCTGGCCCCGGCTAAAAATCAGGGGTTAAAATGGCAAATTATACTTGAGAGGACAATCGAATTTCAATTTTTTTTTTTAAATTTTCAGCCGATTCTCCTGAAATTTTCTGTGTATATAGCTTTTTTCCCAGTGAAAAAAAGTCCATTTTTAGCGTTTATCTGAGTCTAGCGTTTTATTTTTATTTTTTGGAAATTTGACCCTTTTCAAATGAATGGCGGGGCCAAACCACTTTTCGGAATGACCTGAAATTTGGGTTATATATTAATAATTCTACTGGCAACAAAAACTTGCAACAAACATTTGTTCCCAGAGTTATAGAAAAAATGTTAAACCCAAAACTGAACAACAATCGAAATTTTTTTTTTTTTTTTTTAAATCCACCTTTTCGGTTAAAAAAATTTAAAGCAAAACTACAACTATAACATTCTTTATTTTTAGTGGATGCATAGAGGAGGGATGGGGCTTCAGATAATTTTCTATACCTTATTCGATGCGATTCGTTGGTTTCGAGATATAGACTCCCAAAAAAGTTCCATTTTTGACCGTTTCAAAAATTTCCTAAGTTTGAGAGGCTATATCTAGCTTCAAACAAAAAGCATTTAATAATGCACAAAATAAAAATTGTAGCCCTGTCCTTCCTCTAAAAAATATCTAAAAATAAAGAAATTAATAGGTAGCGTGTTTTTTAAATAATTTTTTTCTCTGGAAGGGTACGATTTAAAAAAAAAAAAAAAAATTTCAAGTGCTTATAACTTTTTTTCTAGATGTGATATTATAAATATGTTCTCAACAATACCAGAAATTGGGGCTAAAATTATTCAGTTAAATTTTCAGCTCATGTGAACCAGTGGTTTTACCGCTCTTCATTTTTTAAAAATTTTGGGTCCAAATAACTTTCAAACCGTTATAGACTCAGGAAAATGCTCGCAATCAACTCAGAACTTCTGGAAAAAATGCATATTCCCTGAAAATTTCAGATTAATCAGTCAAATAATAAAAAAAAATTCAAACAAAATATAAGAAAATTTAGATTTTTCTTCTTGCTTTTTTAAAATTTTCTCATTTTTCCTGTTTCTTTTGACCGCTCCATTTTTGCTAGTGAATGTTAATTTTTGTGTTTTGATTTTAAATGCCCCCATAAAGATTTGGTTGAAAAATTTTTACTAGCGGCACCCGGAAGTCTTCTAATTATTTGACTGTACATTTAGTTATTTCGAGCCTATCCTGAAACATTGTAAAGTACTTCCATACTGCTAAAGCTGATCTTTTAACCATATTGATTGAAAGTATAAACAAAATAAAAATTTTGAAATAATATAGCTAATTGATACAAGTTTGATACATAGCAATAATATAACAAAGATATGTATAAATATAGGTTAAATTAAGAATTTTATATCTTACATTTTTTCAAACTTTAAATTAGGGTCTTATAGGTAAACCTGTTGAATCACTATTATGAATCAAAAAATTTTTTTTCTTAAATTTTGTAGAAAATGTTGGCTATTCTAAGATTTTCTTATAATTAAGTAAACCTCAATTAAATTAATATATAATTTTTTTAACCTAAAATTTCAGTGCTTTTGGCCTCTTTACAACTTTTAGGCAACCCCGGCGAGAACCCCGGCCACGGCAAAATTCCAGCCCCGGTCGGTCCCTATATATATATATATATATATATATATATATATATATATATATATATATATATATATATATATATATATATATATATATATATATATATATATAAATATATATATATATATACTCAACCCCGGCCAACTCCGGCCATTTTCACTGACCACGGCCCCGGCCCCGGCGAAAAATCAAGGAAAACCGGAGTTTGCTGGCCGGGGTTAAAATGGCAAAAGGGACAGTCAAGTTTCAAAAAATTTTTTTTAATTTTCAGCCGATTCTGCTGAAATTTTCAGTGTATATAGATTTTTTTTACCCGTAAGAAAAGTCCATTTGTAGTGTTTTTTCGAGTCTATTACGGTTAAAAGTTTTTTTTTTTTTTTTTTTTTTGAAATTTGACCCATTTTTAAAAGAATGACGGGGCCAAACCAATTTTTAAATGAGCTGAAAGTTGGATTGTTTATTCAAAATTCTATGGGCTACATAAGCTTCTAATAGACTTTTGTTCCCAGAGTTATAGAAAAAATTTTATAAGCCAAAAGCTGACCAACTATCGGAAAAATATATTTTTTTTTTATAAAAAAAATCCACTTTTTGAAACAAAAATTTAAAAAAAAAAATACAGCTATAACATTTCTTATTTTAGTGGATGTATAAAGGAGGGGTGGGGCTACAAATTCCTCTATATACATTATTCGATGCGATTCGTTGGTTTCGAGATATAGCCTCTCAAAAAGGTCCATTTTTGACCAAATTTCAAAAATTTCGAAAGTTTGAGAGGCTATATCTCGATTCAAAGAAATAGCATTTAATAATGCACTAAATAAATGTTGTTGCCCTGTCCCTCCTCTAAACAATATAAATAAATAAAAAATTAGTAGATAGCGTTTTTTTTTAAATAATTTTTTCCTCCAGAAGGGTACGATTCCCACCAATGCAAGAAATTGGGCTAAGATTATTCAGTTATATTTTCAGCTCATGTGAACCAGTGGTTTGACCAAGTTATTCATTTTCTTTCAACTTTGGGTCCAAATAACTTTCAAACCGTTATAGACTCAAAAAAATGCTCGAAATCAACTCAGAACTTCGTGAAAAAATGCATAAACCTTGAAAATTTCAGCTCTGTCAGTCAAATAAAAAAAAAATTTTCAAACAAAATATAAGAAAATTAAGATTATTTTCTTTTCTGTTTCTTTTGACCACTCCTTTTCCGCTAGTGAATGTTCATCTTTGTGTTTTGATTTTAGATACTCAATAAAGATTTGGTTGAAATTTTTACTTGTGGCACCCGGAGGTTCTCTTCTAATTTTCTGACTGCAAATGTTACATTTATCTATTCCGAGCCTATCCTGACACATTGTAAAGTACTCCAATACTGCAGAAGCTGATCTTTTAGCCATATTGACTGAAAGTATAAACAAAATAATAATTTTGAAATAATGTAGCTAAATGATACAAGTTTGATACATAGCAATAACATAACATAATACAGGTTATGTTGATAATAATTTTATATTTTACATTTTTCAAACTTTGCCTTAGGGTCTTACCTAGGTAAAAATGTTGAATCACTATTATGAATTAGAAATTTTTTATTTATTTTTAATTTTTGTACTTTTTTTAAACTTTTACTATACAAAACTGTAATTTTTTGAAATTTTTTCAGAGAAGATGCATATAATCATTAATTTAAGTGAATGTTGGCTATTCTACTCCTTCCTTACAATTAAATGAACCTCAATTAAATTTATACCTAATTTTCTTAACCTAAAATTTCATTGCTTTTGACCTCTTTACAAATTTTGGGAAACCCCGGCAAGTACCCCGGCCAAATTTCAGCGCCTGTTGGTCCCCTATATATATATATATATATATATATATATATATATATATATATATATATATATATATATATATATATATATATATACTTAATCTTGAAGTATTCTGTTTTCTTTTATTAATTTTTTCACATGGAGCCAATTTCTTCCTTTTGGATGAAGAACCAGAAACTTTGAGCATTCTTCTTTCCCTGAGAGCTTCTGCTTTTCAACACAAGTTGTGAAATAACTGAGAGCTCTCTCTTTTCCTTCGTGTGTCCACGGTCTTCTTTTGAATTTCCCTAATATATATATATATATATATATATATATATATATATATATATATATATATATATATATATATATATATTATATATATATATATATATATATATATCTTCTGACGGCACAACTGCCGTTTTACCTTCTACTAAAGCTGAACTCTTCGCCCAAACTTTAGACTCAAACTCTACCTTAGACGATTCCGGAGGTATTCCTCCTCTTCAACCCCCTCCAACTCATTTATGCCTAATATTGTGATTTCTTCTAAAGATGTCATTTCTGCTCTCTCTGAGCTTAACACTAAGAAGACGTATGGTCCTGCGGTTCTGAAAACTTGTGCTCCTAAGATTGCACCCTGCCTTTATAAACTATTTCGTCCCTGCATTTCTACTTCGACCTTCCCTTCTTGCTGGAAAAGTGCGCTCATTTAACTTATGCCGAAGAAAGGAACCCATCTCAACCTTGTAACTATCATCCTATTTCTTTAACTTTCGTTCTTTCTAAAGTTTTCGAATCTATTTAACCTATGCCGAAGAAAGGAACCCATCTCTACCTTGTAACTATTATCCTATTTCTTTAACTTCAGTTCTTTCTAAAGTTTTCGAATCTATCCTTAACAGGAAGATTTGGAAACACGTTAATTTCTCTGATCTTACC
Source organism: Armadillidium nasatum (assembly GCA_009176605.1). Lineage (NCBI taxonomy): Eukaryota > Metazoa > Arthropoda > Malacostraca > Isopoda > Armadillidiidae > Armadillidium > Armadillidium nasatum. The sequence continues at coordinate 40,630 of SEYY01006360.1, read as the reverse complement.
TCTGATCGCCAATAAAGTTTTCGAAAAGAACTCTCTACTAGTGATATTCTTTTCCTACTTTCTGACTCTTGGTCCTCCGTTCTTCTGTGTGTCGGTGAATCTTTCGCTATGGCGATAGAGAAATCGAAAGCCTTCAACAGGGTCTGGCACAAAGTTTTGGTTTCCAAACATCCCTCACTCTAATTTCCTTTCTGGTCGTTCTAAAGTAGCTGCTGTAGACGTCCACCGTTCTTCCTTTAGATCTATAAATAGCGGTGTTCCTCAAGGATCTGTCCCATCTCAACTCTTTTCTTACTTTTTTATTAATGACCTTCTCTCTATTACTTCATCACCCATTAACTCCTATGCTGATGATTCCACCGTTCATAACTCCATTCACTTCGAAAGACACCCCTCCCAACAGCAGTTAATTGTTACAAGAAAAGTGACCTTGGAGCCACTGACCTCTGATCTTTCTCGTATTTCAAATTGGGGAACAGAAAACATGGTTGTTTTCAATGCCTCAAAAACCCAATTTCTTCAACTTTCTACTCAACACAATCTTCCACACAACTATATCTTCTTTGAAAACACTCAACTCAAACCTTTATCTCTCCCTAATATTCTTGGTGTTTCTTTTTCTCATGATTTTTCTTGGAAAGTTCACATTACTTCTCTTTCCAAACAAGCTTCCAAGAGGTTGGGTGTTCTGAGGCGCATTCGTGATTTTTTTTACGCCATCCCACTTGCTTGTTCTTTATAGGGGAGTTGTTTGCTCCTGTGCGGAATACACCTCGCACATATGAGGTGGTTCCACACAAAGAGCTCTTCTAGAAAAGGTGGAGTCTAGGGCTTTCGTCTTATAAACTCTTTTGCTCTTGCTAACTCTCTCCAATCTCTTTCTTCACATCGAATTGTTGCGTCACTCTCTCTCTCTCTCCCTATACTATCGCTATTACAACGGACACTGCTCTTCTGAAATCTCCCATAGTATACCTCCTTCATTGAGAAGGACTCGTGCGACTCGACTTTCTATGCAGTCTAATCTTTTCTCTGGTCAACTCTGACCCCAGACATAACTACTATGCTCAGTCTTACACGTACTCTACTAGTTAAGTAAGGAACATACTCTCTTTATGATTTCACAACTTCGTTTGACTTGCACATTTTTAAAAGAAGTGTATCGGGTCATTTCGGTCATTAACGACTAGGGCCTGATAGTTTCCGAACTCAGGTGGAAATTGGTAAGCCTCTGGTCTTTGCCTACCGGATATATATATATATATATATATATATATATATATATATATATATATATATATATATATATATATATATATATATATATATATATATATATATATATATATATATATATATATATTTATCTGTTCTGTCTTCTTATCTCCTAACTCTACAGACTATCCAAAATTCTTCGACTATCTTAACTCCAAAATAGAACACATTCTTTCTTCTTCTCCCTTCTCCGAAATCATCATATTAGGTGATTTCAATGTTCACCACCGCCAATGGCTTTCATCTAGTTCTCACGATCCAGCTGGTGAACTCGCCTTCCAATTTTCTATCCAGAACAACCTTGAGCAGTTGGTGCATCTCCCTACCCGTATCCCTGATCGCCTTGGTGATGAACCCAACATACTTGATTTTTTCCTAACTTCTTATCCTTCTCCTTACACTGTTAAACTCTTTCCTCCTCTGGGTTCATCCGATCACCTTCTTATCTCTGTATCTTGTCCTGTCTCTTCAAGTCTTCCGCAAGAACGGCCCCCGCCTTCGGCGAGGAGACGTTTCTGGCATTTCGGTGCCACTAACTGGTCTGACTTGCGGTTGTACTTCTCTGATTTTCCATGGAATGATTACTGTTTCCGTGGGAGGGGTCCCTCTGAGTGTGCTGAGCGCATAACCTGAGGTGATTCCTCTCTGGCATGGAGGCGTACATTCCATATTCTTTCCCTTCTACTAAACCTAACAAACCTTGGTTTAACTCTGCTTGTTCTCGTGCTATCCGCCACAGGGATGCTGCCTTCAGGGATTACCGTCGTCTTCAAACTCCAGAAACTCACGCATCTTATATTTCATCCCGGAATCGTGCAAAATCTATTCTCCGTAATACTAAAAACTCCTTTCTCCGCTCAAAATGCAACAATCTTTCTGGCTCTACATCCTCACGCCCTTTCTGACATTTTGCAAAAAATGTCAACTCTAACTTTGCTTCTTCCTCTTTCCCTCCTTTAGTATCTTCTGACGATACAACTGCCGTTTTGCCTTCCTCTAAAGCTGAACTCTTTGCTCAAACTTTTGCCTCAAATTCAACCTTAGACGATTTCGGAGCTGTTCCTTCTCCTCCAACCCCCTCAACTCATTTATGCCTAAAATTATAATTTCTTCTAAAGATGTTATTTCTGCTCTCTCTGAGCTTAACACTAAGAAGGCGTACGGTCCTGATGGTATCCCTCCTGTGGTTCTCAAAACTTGTGCTTCCGAGCTTGCACCCTGCCTTGGTAAACTTTTTCGTCTATGTCTTTCTACTTCAACCTTCCCTTCTTGCTGGAAACGTGCGCTCATTCAGCCTGTGCCGAAGAAGGGGACCCCTCTCAACCCTCTAACTATCGTCCAATTTCTTTAACCTCCGTTCTTTCTAAAGTTTTCGAATCTATCCTTAACAGGAAGATTTGGAAACATCTCAATTCTTCTAATCTTATCTCTGATCGCCAGTATGGCTTTCGTAAGAAACGCTCTACTGGTGATCTCCTTTCCCTTCTCTCTGACTCTTGGTCCTCCGCTCTTCGGCATTTCGGTGAATCTTTTGCTGTTGCGCTAGACATATCGAAAGCTTTCGATAGAGTCTGGCACAAAGCTTTGATTTCCAAACTTCCCTCTTTCGGAATCTATCCTTCTCTCTGTGACCTTCTCTCTGATTTCCTTTTCGGTCGTTCTATAGCAGCTGTTGTAGACGGCCACCGTTCTTCCTTTAAATCTATTAATAGTGGTGTTCCTCAAGGATCTGTCCTATCCCCAACACTTTTTCTACTTTCATTAATGATCTTCTCTCTGTTACTTCATCTCCTATCCACTCCTATGCTGATGACTCCACCCTTCATTACTCTTTTCAATTTGAAAGGCGCCCCTCTCAACAACAGTTACTAGACGCAAGGAAGGGTTGCCTTGGAGCAGCTGACCTCTGATCTATCTCGTATTTCTAATTGGGGCAGAGAAAACATGGTTGTTTTCAATGCCACCAAAACTCAATTCCTCCATCTCTCTACTCGACACAATCTTCCACACAACTATGATATCTTCTTCGAAAACACTCAACTCAGACCTTCATCTGTTCTTAATATTCTTCGGTGTTTTCCTTTTCTCGTGATCTTTCTTGGAAAGATCACATTACCTCTCTTTCTAAACAAGCTTCTAAGAGGTTGGGTGTTCTGAGGCGCCTTCAGTATTTCTTTACTCCACCCCAGTTGCTTGCTCTGTATAGGGGTGTTGTTCGCCCCTGTATGGAGTATGCTTCCCATATCTGGGGTGGTTCCTACACATACAGCTCTCCTAGAGAAGGTGGAGTCTAGGGCATTTCGTCTCATCAACTCTCCTGCTCTTACTAACTCTCTTCAATCTCTTTCTGCCCGTCGAATTGTTGCGTCACTCTCTCTTTACTATCGCTATTACAATGGACACTGCTCTTCTGAACTCTCTCGTCGCATACCTCCTTCTCTGAGAAGGGCTCGTGCGACTCGACTTTCCACACAGTCTCATCCTTTCTCTGTCCAACTCTCTGACCCCAGGCTTAACCGCTATGCTCTGTCCTACATGTACTCTACTGGTAAAGTCTGGAACACACTCCCTTCTTCTATTTTTCCAACTTCCTATGACTTACACACCTTCAAACGTCGTGTATCGGGACATGTCGGCCTTTAGTTTGACCAGGCTTCCGTCTTTTCCCCCAACTCTGGTGGAATTTTGGTAGGCTTCTGGCCTTTGCCCACCAGAGTGATGATAAAAAAAAAAAAAAAAAAAATATAATATATATATATATATATATATATATATATATATATATATATATATATATATATATATATATATATATATATATATATAGCTTTATTTTTTTTTTTTTTTTTTTTTTTTTTTTTTTTTTTTTTTTTTTTTTGTTTTTTTTTGTCCTTTTTTTTTTTTATCTTAAGCGTTTTAATTTGTTTTTTAGTGCATTTTAGTGTATCCGTTGTTTCTAAACGTTTATAATTAATTGTTAATCTACTGTGTATATTTGTTTTAGAATTTTTTTTTTTTTTGCGTTTTAAAATTTAGTATCTATAGTGGTTTAATTTACAACGGGATCAACTAGTGACTGAAAAAATTTAAGATAAGTTTTTAGTGAAAATTTTGTTTTAAACAAATAGTTTTTAAGTTATATAGTTCCATAATTGATTTTAACGTTTTAATATTTGTTTTTAACATAAGTATTATTTCGGTTTTTATTTTGTTTTGTTTGTCACTTCGTTTGTCTGACTGTTTGCTCGTGTGATTGTTTGTGTTTGTGTTTTTAAAGTTTTAATATTTGTTTTTAACATAAGCATTTTCAGTTTTTATTTTGTTTTGTTTGTCTCTTCGTTAGTCTGTCTATTTGCTCGTGTGATTGTTTGTGTTTGTCAGTTTGCTAGATTGGCTGTTTGTTTGTCTGTTTTGAACGCAAGTGTTTGTGAAGAATGGCTGGTGTGCGCAGACGTGGGTTCTCTGTACACTTCACCAACTTCCGTGGCTTACGTTCTAACTTAGCTTCTGTGGAATACCATCTCTCTAATTCTCATCCTAACCTTTTACTCTTGTCTGAGACCCAGATATCAAAGAATTCCTCTCCTAACTTTTTTAATATATCTAACTATAACTTATTTCATAATTTCCGTTCTAAGGGTGGAGTTTGTGCCTATGTTAACACCAACACTCCGGTAACACGTCTTGTGAATCTTGAATCTCCTAACTTCGATGTTCTGTGGCTTAAAATCTTTCTTCCTACCACTTCAATAATCTTGTGCTTCTGCTACTGTTCTCCTAATAGAACAGATTTTTCTACCTTTTTTGAATACCTAACTACTTCTCACGAGACTGTTACACCTTCGCATCCAAATACTGAGGTCCTCTATTTAGGGGATTTCAACGTACACAACACTGAATGGCTAGGTTCCTCTCATACCGATTCAGGGGGAGAGGAGGCCGAATCATTCAGCATTCTCAACGATCTGGAGCAACTGATTAAAGAACCAACACACATTCCAGATCGTCCCAACCAATTCTTGAACACTCTTGATTTATGTTTCACTACTAGTCCTTCTCTCTATAAATATTCTATCTTCGCACCTATTGGTAACTCCGACCACAATCTAATTTGTCTTAATTTTCATGCTTTCTCTCCAACTGCTCCACCCTGCCCTAAGCGTATCTTCTGGCACTTTGATCGGGCTGACTGGGGGGCTTTGCGTTGCTTCTACGCTAACTATTTTTGGAGTGACTGCTTTGTCTCTGGAGACGCTTCGGTCTCTGCCGATAAGGTGGGGGCCGTAATCGTTGATGGGATGAGCAGGTTCATTCCTTCTTCAACTAAATCCTTCTCTCCTCAAAATCCATGGTTCGATCGTGCTTGTTCTCGTGCCATTCAGGCTAGAGACATTGCGTATCGACAGTGGAAAAATTCTCCTTCTCCTATCACTCTAGCTAATTTTCATTCAGATCGGAATCGTTGCAGGGATATTCTTCGACGAGCAAAGCAGACTTTCACCAAACGAAGGTGTGCTGAGCTCCTAAATTCTCCTACAGAAAAATCTTTCTGGCCTCTTGCCAAAAACATCTCCAACAATTTCTGTAAATCTTCCTTTCCTCCTCTTATTCGCTCTGATGGTTCTGTTGCTAACACTCCAACTGAAAAGGCTAATCTCTTCGGCCTCCTATTCTCCTCTAATTCTACCCTGGACGACTCCGGCAATCCTCCTCCTACTTCTTCTCCTCTCAGAGGTCCCATGCCTTTGCCTGTGATTTCATTTGACCAGGTGCATGGGCTTCTGAAGTCTATGAACTTTAGGAAGGCAAGCGGCCCGGATGGCATTCCTCCCCGAGTTTTAAGGGAGTGTGCCTCTGAGCTGGCTCCGTCCCTCGTTCAACTTTTCTCTCTATGCCTCAATACTAGTACTTTCCCTCAGTGTTGGAAGCGCGCAATAGTCCAACCTATCCCGAAGAAAGGTAGCCGCTCTGATCCTTCCAACTATCGCCCTATAGCTCTCACTTGTATTCTGTCTAAGATCTTTGAAACCCTTCTTAACTCTCACTTCTTAGATCATCTGGAATCTCATTCCCTTCTTTCTGATCATCAGTATGGCTTTCGTCGTTCGAGGTCTACTGGTGATATACTTTCCTATCTCACAGATCTATGGTCTTCTGCCCTTAGGGACCATGGGGAGACTTGCGTGGTGGCGCTTGACATATCTAAGGCGTTTGACCGGGTATGGCATGCGTCACTGCTTTCCAAGCTCCCCTCCTTTGGGTTTCCTCCTTCTCTTTGCTTACTTATGTCTAGTTTTCTTTCTAATCGTTCCATTTCGGCTGTTGTTGATGGAGAGACTTCTTCTTCCTTTTCTGTCAATAGTGGTGTTCCTCAGGGTTCTGTCTTGTCTCCTACTCTATTCTTACTTTTCATTAATGATCTTCTCAGCTGTTCATCTAACCCTATACATTCATATGCCGATGACTCAACCCTCCATTCTTCTACTCATTTCAAATCTGCTCCTTCCTTTGCATCTAGAATTGCTTCTCGTCTTCATCTTTCCGATTCCATTCTTGCAGATCTGGATAGAATTTCCCAGTGGGGTCGTCTCAACCTTGTGAAATTCAACTCTAAAAACTCAACTTCTAGAAATCTCACTCTCAAAGACACCTCCTAACTTTTCTATTTCTTTCGATGGTTCTCCCGTCTCTCCTGTTGACAATATAAACATCCTTGGCCTTCACATAAACAAAAAAATGTCTTGGAAACCTCATATCACAATGGTTGCTAGGGCGGCCTCAAAGAAGCTGGGAGTTCTGTTTAGACTGCGAGAATTTTTTTCTTCCTCGCAGTTACTCCAATTATACAAGGGTCTCATCCGCCCTTGTATGGAGTACTGCTCTCATATCTGGGGTGGCTCAGGTTTCACCCGTCTTTTGGATAGGGTTGAGTCAAAGGCTAAAGACTTATAAACTGTCCCGCTCTTTCTAATTCTCTTGATTCTTTATCTTTGCGACGTGATGTTGGTGCCTTGTCACTTTTCTATAGGTACTACAGTGGCAAATGCTCGAGGGAACTATCCACCCGTGTACCTCCACCTTTACGGCGTCCTCGCAGCACAAGGGGTGCAATGTCCGCGCATCAATTTTGCGTGGACATAGGCAACTCCAGGCTTGTCCGCTGTGGTGCCTCTTTCTTTCCTGCCACCTCTGTCTTGTGGAACTCTCTTCCATCTTCTGTATTTCCCTCTGCATTTATTCTCAATTTCTTTAAAGCTCGCGTCTGCGCCCACCTGAGAAATTTGCGTTAGGTGGGTACTGTAGGGGTGGTTTTTATTTTCTGGACTTTGTACTCTATTTTCTTTCATTTTTATTCTTTTAACACCCCCTCCTTGAATAGGGCTTTGCCCGTGAGTGGTGGTGATGTGTAAAAAAATATATATATATATATATATATATATATATATATATATATATATATATATATATATATATATATATATATATATATATATATATATATATATATATATATATATATATATATATATATATATATATATATATATATATATATATATATATATATATATATATATATATATATATATATATATATATATATATATATATATATATATATATATATATATATATATATATATATATATATATATATATATATATATATATATATATATATATATATATATATATATATATATAATATACAATAATTACATTCAAATAAATGGTAATATGAATAATTTTCTTTTTGATAAATTTATAATTTTTTTTTTGTGTAAATTATTGAATATAAGATCTGCAAAAATAAATTCCCTAAATATTATAAATCAATTAAAATGATAAATTATTACTATGAAATATTTCGCTAATGATAATTTTAAAAATGCAAGATTTTGAATTTATTAAATGATTTTGGTGTGTGGATTCATACCTGATGTTGGATTAGATGTTTGTTTAATCCTAGATTTGGTATCTAAACTTTTATAATTATGGTCTTTTTCATCGTTATCATCAATGTCATTTTCATCATCATCTTCAAATGTATCAGCATTGTTCCCTTCCTCTTGATCGTTTTCATTATCAGATATATATATATATATATATATATATATATATATATATATATATATATATATATATATATATATATATATATATATATATATATATATATATATATATATATATATATATATATATATATATATATATATATATATATATATATATATATATATATATATATATATATATATATATATATATATATATATATATATATATATATATATATATATATATATATATATATATATATATATATATATATATATATATATATTTAGTTTTTTATTTTATCCCTAAAATTACTTTTTGAAAATAGAAAACACTTATAGTTTCACATTTATTATTTGTTTAAAACTTATGTACTCTATATTGTAAACCAAGCTTTCGCGGGATTTTTGTCTCTTCCCGCCTCTTTCAGGGTTGTTAAATAAGAGCTCTTTATTTAACAACCCTGAAAGAGGCGGGAAGAGACAAAAATCCCGCGAAAGCTTGGTTTACAATATAGAGTACATAAGTTTTAAACAAATAATAAATGTGAAACTATAAGTGTTTTCTATTTTCAAAAAGTAATTTTAGGGATAAAATAAAAAACTAAATAAATATATAAAGTGTGTTCAATATTTATCACTGTCTCTGGTATATATATATATATATATATATATATATATATATATATATATATATATATATATATATATATATATATATATATATATATATATATATATATATATATATATATATATATATATATATATATATATATATATATATATATATATATATATATATATATATATATATATATATATATATATATATATATATATATATATATATATATATATATATATATATATATATATATATATATATATATATATATATATATATATATATATATATATATATATATATATATATATATATATATATATATATATATATATATATATATATATATATATATATATATATATATATATATATATATATATATATATATATATATATATATATATATATATATATATATATATATATATATATATATATATATATATATATATATATATATATATATATATATATATATATATATATATATATATATATATATATATATATATATATATATATATATATATATATATATATATATATATATATATATATATATATATATATATATATATATATATATATATATATATATATATATATATATATATATATATATATATATATATATATATATATATATATATATATATATATATATATATATATATATATATATATATATATATATATATATATATATATATATATATATATATATATATATATATATATATATATATATATATATATATATATATATATATATATATATATATATATATATATATATATATATATATATATATATATATATATATATATATATATATATATATATGAACCGAGTTCAGTTTTAGGTCTGAGTCCGAGTCCAAAGTACAAACTAATAAAATTATAATGAATATCTATCATGCAGTATTCTAGAAATGGAAACAAAATTGTTTTTCTTCTAAATATCTTCGATTAAAAAATAAATAAATCTATATTTAGCCGCATTATAGACTGTTCAACTAGTATGTAGAATTTCTAAAAGTTGGATCCTCAGCTTTTCTTTTTTAAAAAGATTCATTCTTTTTTATGCATTCCTCCACTGATCTAATACTGTCTGGTTCAGTTAGTTGGTTGTGCACTTTGGATTTATGATCCAAATATTTATGCGGTGTTGAGACAATTCAGTAATCTTAATATTCACTAGTTGAATAGTGGCTTAAATTTCCCAGATAACAAATAAAATGATATCTTTAGAGATATATAAATGATCCATTCTCTCAATAATTTTTTTTTTTAAATTTGTATTAGAGCTACAGTTTGAACAAACATTAATTCTGATCGTAACTATTGTACTTTTTAACGGTAAAGTAGAGAAAACAGTGATATTCTAATTATATTTTAGCTATAAGAATTGGAGAGCAGATAACATAATTATATTGCACCTTATATAACTATTTTACTGTCAAGAATATATTTATTTTTGAGTTTCTCTAAAAGAATGCACGAATACTTTATCAAAGAGTTCTCCGTTATAGAAAGGTATACTTCTTAGAAGCTGAAACCATATAATGTTACTAACAATAAAAGAATATATATTTACTAAATAGATACTGCAAGAAAAATATCGTCAAATTTAAGAGATTCATTAAACATTTAAATCAAACCTAGAACTTAAGTTTCTAGTTTTACAGATTTTACTCTTTGTCACTGTCAATAGATATTAAGATTTATCAACTCATGATGTGATTTATAAAATAAATATTAATTAAATTTAATTATACTTTTAATGCATATTGACATTATATTAATATACGGAAATGAATTGAGGGGAAAACAAATATATTTAATTTGACTACCATGACATGTGGCAAGAACAAATACTTGGATGCTGCATGAAGGTATTCTTGAGTTATGAAATCCTGCAAAATTAAATTATTCAAACACTGAATTTAATTTTTAAATTTAATAGAGCACAACTTATATAGAAATACAATTCAAATGAGCCTAGAGGTCTTTTGTTAGATATTAGTTAAGCCTGTCTTGGATTTAAAATTGGTATATGGTCATGGTAGACAAGAATAAAAATCAAATTAGTTATACAAAGACTTGATCATCCTTTATTTGATTTACAACAATTCATCTTTTGCGGATATTCCAATCTGATGATGAAAGTGTTAGTTTCATTAAGTTCATCCCAAGGGTTTTTATTTCAGTTTTAGGACCATTCAACAATTCAATATATTTTTTAGATATTAATCAATTTGTTGAACGAATTTTTAGTTTCTGCACTGACATTTTTATTAAGTTTTTGAAAATCTTCAACCAAAGGTAGATATTTTAGCTTATTAAATTTCTTTTGATTTAAATCTCTTAATGCAAGAGAAGATATATTGTTGGTCCATTCTCGGTCAAACCTTTTTATGAAACACTCACATGCATTGGAAAGTACTTCATTGCCTTCGTCTAAAGACATACCTGATAATATCTCTGCGCATTTTTTTATTTTAATTCAAAATTTCAAAACTAATAAACCATGTTTATAGCTGCTTGTTCCATCAAACCCTGCAACCTCTTTTGCTGTTTGCACTATATCTTGAAATTTTGTTGGATGTATAAAATCTCTTAGTGATGTAACAGATTTATCAATACTCCTAAGACTAATTGAAAGCCTTCCCAGTTCCCTCATTGCGTTCCTAGCATATCGATATTTCCATGGCTCTGGGTTTTTCATAAACATACTCTCTCCTAATTTAAATATTAATAAATCATTTCTTACAACAAGATTTATTCTTTGGACCAACATTATCTAAAAATTGTTTAGAGCGACTCTTAGCATTCAGCAAAGATTAATCCCATGACCAACAATTCTGCTTTGCATGTTTGGTTTATGAATTCTTTTACACTGAAAATTATGTCGCCATAAAAAAGATTTTGGATAAAACCCTAAACATTTTCTACATTGGATATAATTTGCAGCATTTTTTAATTTTTTGGTCTGATTGTTGGCAAAATTTCCCCTTCTTCATTATTTATCACAATGAAGCTATGCTTGAAATTACCCAATTTTCGTAATTCTTCTAAAAGAATGGCTCGTTCTTTAGAGTTTTTAGGGTAAGACAAATTATTGTACTTTTTTTTCAATTTTATACCTGTTAATCATGTGTCTAGGCAACTGAGTCTGGAGTTTTAAGCAATATGGACAGTTATTTTTTCTACTTTTAAAGTTGCAGGTTTGTAGGTTTTGTACAGTTATCTTCTTTATTTCAGATTCAGCTGAATTTTGAGAGCCTGCGAAATTATTACTCTCCCTAACTGTAGAGTTTGATTTTGAAACTTTAAATTTTTCATGAGATATACTTCTCCTCGGAAGTCGAAGTAGTTGACGGAGCATAGTCATGATCTTTTAATATATTAAATTTCTGCGGAGAAATTGAAGCAGTATAATGAAAGTCTTTGGAATCTGCGCACTTTTGCAAAATTTTAGTAACTTTGGTTAGTGTCGAAGGATCATTCTCAAAGTTATTAGCTTTATATATCTGAGTAGGTATATTAACATCACTAAACGTCGGCGTGGCATAGCCACAATTTTTAGAATATCTACATCCGACACTGAAAGTTTCTCTTTCTATTTTTATTGTTTGTTTTTTTGTCATCTGTTTTAATGTGAAACTTTTCGTTCTCAGTTTTTGACAAACTATCAAAAGTTGTGTTATATGTTTCTAAATTAAAATAAATTTTATTATTTTCTTGTGAATACAAGTTTTTTGGGGAAAAGCATTGCTCAAATGAATCGTCCAATAAATCCTCAGGGAAATCGGATGGAAGTGATGGGGGAACACTTGAAGCTTGAAAAAGATATATATATATATATATATATATATATATATATATATATATATATATATATATATATATATATATATATATATATATATATATATATATATATATATATATATATTTATATTTTTTTTTTTTTTTTTTTTTTTTTTTTTTTTTTTTTTTTTTTTTCATCAATGACCTTCTCTCTATTACTTCGTCTCCTATCCACTCCTATGCCGATGACTCCACCCTTCATTACTCCTTATAATTTGATAGACGCCCCTTCCAACAGCAGTTAGTAGATGCAAGAAGGATGGCTTTGGAGCAACTGGCCTCTGGTATTTCTCGTATTTCAAATTGGGGCAGAGAAAACATGGTTGTTGGCAATGTCTTAAAACTCAATTTCTCCACCTCTCTACTTGACACAATCTTCCACACAACTATGACATCTTCTTCGAAAATACTCAACTCAAACCTTCATCTGTCCTCAATATTCTCGGTGTTTCCCTTTCTCGGGATCTTTCTTTGAAAGATCACATTATTTCTCTTCCTAAACAAGCTTTTAAGATGTTGGGTGTTCTGAGGCGTCTTCGGAATTTCTTCATACTACCCCAGTTGCTTGCTCTTCATAGGGGTTTTGTTTGCCCCTGTATGGAGTTCATCTCAGACATCTGGGGTGATTCCACTCATACAGCTCTCCTTGAAAGGGTGGAATCTAGCGTTTGTCGTCTTCTCTTTCTACTCGTCAAATTGTTACTTCACTTTCTCTTTACTATTGCTTACAACGGACACTGCTCTTTTGAACTCTCGTAGTAGTATACCTCCTCCACTGAGAAGGGCTCGTGCGACTCGACTTTCTACACATTCTCATCCTTTCTCTGTCCAACTCTCCGATTTCAGACTGAACCACTATGATCAATTTTGCTTGTACTCTACTGGTAATGTCTGGAACACACTCCATTTATCTGTTTCCCAACTTCCTTTGACTTGTACACTTTTAAACGCCGTGTACCGGGTCTTGTCGGCAATTAGAGACCAGATTTCCGACTGTTCCTCAGCTCTGGTGTTTATTGGTAGGCCTCTGGCCTTTGCCCACCAGAGGATATATATATATATATATATATATATATATATATATATATATATATATATATATATATATATATATATATATATATATATATATATATATATTATATATATGAAAAAAGATTAACTGCAAATAATCATTTTATAATAGGTTTGGTTCTTGTACAAATAAATACTTCAATAAAGGTATAAATATATTGACTACTTAACAAGATCCATAAGAAATTGAAATTGGTGCTCAATATGACGTCAGAATCGGTATAAAATAAGCTCATATTTATAATGGAATATGCAACGTCATTTGGGCCTATTAAATATGCCTTTCCCACTTAATCTCATAATAGAATATACACGCTGATAAGGGGCTATACCAGGGATGGGGACCTGCAGCCTTAAGATCACATGCTGGCTTCAACACTAAATTTTAATTTTACATAACTACTACATTTTTGTGTAAAAAAATTTTTATTCTCTACTATTTTCATTCTCACCTTTGAATGAACATATTAAATAAAAATATTCCAGTCTAAGAACACTGAAGTTTTAAGATGCTTAGATTCTGATAAAGTTTGCGGACATATTTTGTTTCAAAGTAAGAACAACTTCTTTCAAGAAGAGCCATAACTGATCGACAGCATGAAATAGCTTTAAAGATAACAGAACAACTTCTGTCAATGCGAAGTAAATACCCATATTTTCTATAGCTCTGGATGAATCTACTTCTCTGCTCATGTATTATATTTTATTCGTGCCATAACTGAAGATTTTCTCTGGTATAAAGGACTCCTTGCTTTGGGCATCCTTGCAGGCAGGAAGGATATGGGGAATGCATGTCTTCAATAATTTTCAAAATTAATGTGAAACTAAATTGAATTTGAGTAATTTAATGTTTGTAAAGACGGTGTACCATTGATAAAGTGGGAATACACAAAGAATTTTAATATCTAAAACGTTTATTAGATGCAAGATAATCAATTTTCCTTTCATTATAATTTTGCACCAACAGAATTTGTTTTAAATCCTATTTTATTAAGTGACAGTAAAATTTACAGTATTGTTAATTAAATTCATGCAAATGAAACTCGGCATCGTTAGTTTCACAATATGCTTAAAATGCTTGGTGAAGCGGATAGTGGATTTACCGTATTATTGTAAAGTGCACTACCCATCTCACTGGTAAGTTTTAGTAAAAATTTTATTTTTTCGAGAACTAATCATTACGTTTATAAGATTAGAATCAGGAATACGAACTAGTAAAGGGAGATTTCTATAATAAAATACTGCATTTATGTGATTTTGTTCCAAAGCAAAATAACCAAAACATTTCTTTGCAAGGCAAAAAAAAAAAAAAAAAAAAAAAAAAAAAAAATGTAAGTTCATATATCAAATGACAAAAATTCAATCGTTTCCAAAAAAAAGCTGTCATTTTTAAAATCTCCTTTAAGCTAAATTGGATATTTCAATATTTTCTGCAGTACGACCTGTACGAGCATGCACTGGTCTTTTTAAATCTCCTACAGACCCGGTTTGCTCAAATTTTTTCACGATTTTTCCGATTGTACGCACATTTGGACGATTAAATTGACCAAAAAAATCACGAAGTGCACGATATGCATTTTGATTTGAACGCCCATTTTCATAATAAGCCTGAATAACTTTAACACGTTGCTCCATTGTGTATCTTTCCATGGTTCAAATTGAGTAAGTCTGAAATTGAAAAAAGTCAAATGAAATGCAGTAAAAAACTTGACGTTTAGGTGTGGTTCACATTCAACATCGGCCCATACAATTTAACCACCCTTTATAAATATATAATATTTATATAAACGGAGATGATACACAGCAAGAAAAAGCATTGAGAAAAATTGTGCTTTTCTCACTGCTCTAAACGAATAAAGTAAACCCGTTTAAAGCCTCCAAGAATATGTATTTTAATAGTTAACAAACGGAGCTTTCAAAGATTTGACGAATATGAAATATTAACGTGAAAGGCTCCGAATGCAACTTATATAACCTCAAGAATACCCCTGGCTTCAAACCAACCACCCGCCTGTTATTTGACAGAATAAACAACACGGCAAGTAATCGGCCAATCACCAAGAATACTCTATCAATTATTAATTGCTAACTTGAACTCTTAGAATGTTACGAAACTTAAACACAATCGTTGAGAACGTAAATTTGAACAGATGTAGACACCATGAAGTATCATAAAAAAGTGATAGAATTCAAAACTGGCAACCTCTGACGTTAACCACCAGTCTCCAGAAATATTAGCCTCTTTTTTAACGAGAATAATTTTTAAACTGGCAACTACCAATTATAATTTTAATAATATATATATATATATATATATATATATATATATATATATATATATATATATATATATATATATATATATATATATATATATATATATATATATATATATATTGCAAGTTATGTATTTAATTTATGGATTAATGATTATGCATCAAAAGTGCTTAAATTTTCTTTCTTTTATAATTTATGTAGAGGAATATTGTTTTCTTATAATATTGTATAAAAATTTAAATGGTTCAAAATTAAAAGGAATTGTCTTTTCTGTTTTTTTTTTTGTCTATAACCTCAAATTATATTAGATTAAAGCTCAATAAAATTTTGTTGAAGATTTGATTGAATATATATTAGGAATTCTAAACTCTAACAGTTCTATATTGGATAAATTATATTAATGAAGATCAGATTCTTGTATTACCCTATATGAAATCTTGAACCAAATATTAAGGAAGTTATATTTCTAAAATATAAACTACTTTAAAGTTTTTTAACACAGTAGGAAGGAACTAATATATCTGTTATATCATTATGTATCAAATAATATGACAAAATAAAACAAATAAAAAAAAACAGTTTTATTATTTTTTAAGAAAATCAAAAAAATCATTTATTCTTTGATTTTTTTGATTTTTTTTAAAAAAATCAAAAAAATCCCCAACCCTGATATTCTTGGTGTTTCTTTTTCTCGTGATCTTTCTTGGAAAGATCACATTATTTCTCTTTATAACAATCTTTATAACAAGAGGCAAGGTGTTCTAATGCGCTTACAGAATTTCTTCACTCCACCATAGTTGCTTGCTCTGTATAGGGGTATTGTTCGCCCCTATATGGAATACGCTTCGCACATCTGGGGTGGTTCCACTCATGCAGCTTCCGTAGAGAAGGTTGAGTCTAGCTGTTTTCAACATATCAACTCTTCTCCTCTCACTAATTCTCTCCAATCTCTTTCTCCCCGTCGAAATATTACGTCACTCTCTCTATACTATCACTTTTACAACGGACACTGCTCTTCTGATTTCTCTAGTCGCATACCTCCTCCATTGAGAAGGGATCGTGCAACTTCTCCTTGAAACAGTCAAATCCTTTCTTTATCCAGCTTTATGACACTAAACTTAACCAATATACTCAATCTTACATGTATTCTTCTGGTAAAATTCAGAACACACTTCCTTTATCTATTATGCAAACTTCCTATTACTTCTGCACCTTCAAACACCGTGTATCAATCATATAAGACTTTAATTTGAAAAGGTTTACGACTTTTCCCATAGTTCTTGTGAGAATTTTAGTAAACCTCTGGCCTTTGACCACCAGAGGTGAAAAAAAAGAATATATATATATATATATATATATATATATATATATATATATATATATATATATATATATATATAATATATATATATATATATATATATATATATATATATATATATATATATATATATATATATATATATATATATATATATATATATATATATATATATATATATATATATATATATATATATATATATATATATATATATATATATATATATATATATATATATATATATATATATATATTAGGGATGGAGTGAAGTATCGGTATCGGTATCGGTATCGGCAAGTATCGGCATATTTTCCGATACCGGTATCGGTATCGGCAAATTTTTTGGATAAGAGTAAAGTATCGGTATCGGTATCGGTATCGGTAGTAGTATCAGCATATTTTCCGATACCGATACCGGTATCGGTATCGGTATCGGTATCTGGTAATTTTTAGGTATCGGTATCGGTATCGGTATCGGTAAAAATTTTGGTATCGCTCCATCCCTAATATATATATATATATATATATATATATATATATATATATATATATATATATATATATATATATATATATATATATATATATATATATATATATATATATATATATATATATATATATATATATATATATATATATATATATTATATTTTGTATTGTTTTATTTTTGTATTTTTGAATATTTCTATATATTTATATTTATTTTTTTTTGTTGTATATATATATATATATATATATATATATATATATATATATATATATATATATATATATATATATATATATATATATATATATATATATATATATATAAAGTAGTAACATAAATTGTGATTCATTAGGCTTAACAACAGCAGGTTTACTTCTGGTCGCGGCGCGTGGTTAAGGTCATTTTGCGATTAAAATATGTTAACCTTTTGATCTTATCTTAATCGTAGGAATACTTTTAAGTGTTTACCGAAGAAATTTTTTTTAATAAAAATAAAAAGTAATAAATAAATATAAATAAAAATTAAATAAAACTAAATATATATTATATATATATATATATATATATATATATATATATATATATATATATATATATATATATATATATATATATATATATATATATATATATATATATATATATATATTAATGATTGTTTATAATCCAGCACCCACAACACAGATACCCATCAGCCCTCATGGGAACTACCTTCCCCACGGGTAAGGATGTCCGCCTTCCCGAAGGAGTCCGCGCCCACATATGGAGCCGCTAGCGCCAGCCCTTTCAATTGTTTCGCGTGGGAATATTTTTTGATAAAAAATAAAAATTTAATAAATAAGTATATATATATATATATATATATATATATATATATATATATATATATATATATATATATATATATATATATATAATATATATATATATATATATATATATATATAATATATATAAGGAATAGGGATTCACTATCACCCAACCCCTACCCACCCCACCCCTACTAAAATAAAAAAATTAAAAAAATAAATTAATAAATAAATTAAAAAATAAATGAAAAATAAAAATAAAAACAAATAGAAATAAAAAATAAATAAAAATAAAAAAAAATATAAAATAAAAAAAATAAAAATAATAAAATAAAATATAAAGAATATAAATAAAAATAAAAAAAAAATTAAAAAATAAGTATAAAATATATTTATAATATATATATATATATATATATATATATATATATATATATATATATATATATATATATATATATATATATATATATATATATATATATATATATATATATATATATATATATATATATATATATATATATATATATATATATATATATATATATATATATATATATATATATATATATATATATATATATATATATATATATATATATATATATATATATATATATATTCGCTGATACTGATTAAATTTTACAAGATATGATTGGAGCTTGGAATAACATTCTGAATGCAGTTGAAATGAGGATTAATGCGGACAAAACAGAAGTTATGGTGATGGGAAAGATGCAGGAGAATTTGAACGTGAGAGTGGGTGGCAGAGCGCTGAAACAGTCAGATCACTTTAAATATCTGGGAGTGTGTTTCGGATCTGAGAACAGTACAAGCTGTGAACTGGATGTAAGACGTGGCAAATTTAATAGCGCACAGGTATCCATATATCCGCTGATGAAGGATAGAAATGTCCCAAGGAAAGTAAAAACTATAATATACACAAGTATCCTGAGACAAATACTAGTGTATGGTTATGAGGCGTGGGCCCTTTAATACAATTGATAAAAGTAAAATCCAGTTATGCGAAATGAAAGTGTTGAGGGTGATTATGGGTGTGACGAGACGGGATAGAAGAAGAAACGATGATATAAGAGAGGAATTAGGAGTGGAGAACATATTAAAATTCATTGAGAGGGGACAATTGAGATGGTTTGGACATGTGAAGAGAATGGATGAAGACAGGTATCAGAGGAGATTTTATGAATGGAGGCCGATGGAAAGGAGGGGAGTTGGAAGACCAAGAATTAGATGTAAAGATAATATCAGGATGGCAATTGAGAGGAGAGGGGGAGACATCGAGGATGTGGAGGAGATGAGAAGATACGAAGATAGACGACAGTGGAGGGATTTCGTGCAGGATTACTGACAGGCGCTCTGCACCTACAGGAGCTTGGTGAGAAAGTGAGAATGAGAATGTGAAGGATGGAATAGTAATGAAGATGGAAGAGTTCTCTGGTGTGTATATCTATCTATCTATCTATCTATCTATATATATATATATATATATATATATATATATATATATATATATATATATATATATATATATATATATATATATATATATATATATATATATATATAGGGGTGGCAAGGTTTTAACCAGATGGTTTAAACCAATTGCTTTTTTTTGGTTTAAGCCAAGTGAAAAAAACATGTTTTTTTTTAGTTTAAACCAAATTTTTTATTTTTTGTTAATGAATTTATATACAAGCTATATAAATACGATTATTACATATATATATATATATATATATATATATATATATATATATATATATATATATATATATATATATATATATATATATATATCGTGGCTCAAGCGGTAGGGGGATTGACTCACGTGCTTGAGGACCCCGGTTCGATCCCACTTGGGGATTTTAGGTATATTATATACTACCTAGAAAAGTTCCTCTCCTAGAATAGGGCAATGCCCGTGAGATGTGAACTTTATATATATATATATATATATATATATATATATATATATATATATATATATATATATATATATATATATATATATATATATATATATATATATATATATATATATATATATATATATATATATATATATATATATATATATATATATATATATATGACTGATTTTTCAGAAAATTCTGATATATATAATATATATATATATATATATATATATATATATATATATATATATATATATATATATATATATATATATATATATATATATATATATATATATATATATACACTTTCATGAGTCTACTAATTTACATTATTTTTTAGAAGTTCAAATTTATTTTTTGCTTCATTTCAATCATTTTGTTACTGTTCGATACATGAAAATATACTGCATTTTTCATTATTCATTAGTCATTTCACCTGTTGATTCATTTTTGTAATAAAAAAAAAACAAATAAACCCGAAAAAACCTAGTTTTTATTGTTTTTTTTTAAAAAAAAACCTTTAGTTTTTAAAAACCATGTTTTTTTCTACCCTGATATATATATATATATATATATATATATATATATATATATATATATATATATATATATATATATATATATATATATATATATATATATATATATATATATATATATATATATATATATATTAGGGTGACCGCAATGATAAGGGGGAGAACATTATTTCCTGAATTTTGTCAACAGAAACTCCACAAAATTATCAGTCTTTGCAGATTTTTCGATAGTCAAAGTTTGAGCACGATTGGAGCAGGGTAACCCGTGCAGCTGGACGTTCAAAGTTTCAAAAATTTCGAATTTTTGGCAGGCTAGCGATGTCTTTGGGCCGTATCTCTGAAACTTCTCATTATTTTCTTATGATTTATGACTCAAATCATAGGCAATATTGTTCTAAATAATTTATATTATTTACATATTTTTTGCTACTTATAGTTGAACCGAGCTATAACAGCCTTTGTAATCAAAAAAGTGACTAGGAACCTCTATTTACGAACTTATGATATGAGAATTATTTAATATTTTTCAAAGTATGAAATTAATTATGATTGAATAAAATGACAGAATATTTTTGTTTTTACATATTTCAATTTATTTTAATAAGAAAAGAGAGTGACATTGCATAGTTTAAAATCTTTAAGAAGGATAAAATAATGAATAATCTATTCTAAAGGTTTGCTCAAAGTGATTTTTGAAACATTAGGATACAGCTTTTGGCATTTGTGTACTACCTGTAAAACATATTGCTTCTGCTCCTCATCTTGAGGAGGAGATATTAAAGTCTGTAATTAATTTCACTCCTCGTTCTGCCACATCATTAACGACCTTTAGTGACTTCACAATCCCCAATCCTTCCTTAAAATGTATATTTTCAGGCCAGCTACTGGGGGGTTCTTCTGAGAAAATCTGCGTTAATATGGAAACGCTCAAAGAAATTCATGGTCCCCTTGGTAATTAAACAAGATAACCCTGCATTAACCAGTTCTTCCAACTGGTGTCTTCGAAATTTGGGGTTTACAATTCTTGAATTTTCTGTCTCGGTCTCGGTCTCATTTAGGACTTTGTTTGCCATTTCCGATTTTTCTTCGTCTGAAATTGAGGGATCAAAGAACACGAGGGCTACCAATTCTGCATTGAAATACCCCAAATGGATTGAGAATTTCACCAGAGCTCTCTCAGAGATATCTTTGTCAATCTCCCGATAGTCCAACAAACTTCTCAAGAGGTCAAAGTCTTGCTTGGGAGCCAAGTGTGATTTGTGGTCATTGAACCAAAGCTTTGCAATACACTCTTACGAGAAAAATACAGACAGCTTCTAAGGCACGTTGTTCTTCATGACTCAGTTTGAATTGTCCGCGGAATAGAAATATCTTCAGACAATAGACGACCTTGGGATGACTGATTTCACCTGGAGATTTAAATTCCACTTCCGTTCCATTCATTACTCCTACAAACACCAATACTAATTGTAAGAGCTCCTTGTAATCGTCTCTGGGTTGTGATTCCATGAGTTTAGTGTTTCAATCCTCAGTTATGTTGGCAATTACTTCAGAAGGTAGATGTCTTTTCACAATTTCGTTAATGATACCCGAGTCAAATTGTTTCTTGCTGAGCTTCGCCCATGCATTTTGGAATCTCTTCAATATATCGGGTTGAGGCCCAGTTGTTGATCTGAACTTACATTCGAAAACACCTCTCATCATAACTTCAAGAATATGGTGGCGGGAAGCTAGGTAAAGCAGCTCTCTATCCAAGATGTTTTCCAAAATTGAACAAGACCCTTTGAGCCTTCCTGTGTTTGATGCAGTGGTGTTGAAACACATTGCCTTG
>SEYY01006360.1:0-2500 GCA_009176605.1 Armadillidium nasatum | reverse complement strand
TAAATATTGTTGCCCTGCCCTCTTCTAAACAATATTCACAAATAAAAAAAATAGTAGGTAGCGTTTTTTATATTATTTTTTTTTTTTTTAATAATTTTTTTCTCCAGAAGGGTACGATTTTTGCAAATTTTTTTTCAAGTGCTTATATAACTTTTTTCTAGACGTGATATCAAAAACCTATTCCCACCAATGCAAGAAATTGGGGCAAAGGTATTCAGCTAAATTTTCAGCTCATGTGGACCAGTGGTTTGATCCAGTTATTCATTTTTTTCAACTTTGGGTCCAAATAAGTTTCAAACCGTTATAGACTCAAAAAAAAAAAATGCTCGAAATCAACTCAGAACTTCGTGAAAAAATTCACATACTTTGAAAATTTCAGCTCAATCAGTCAAATAATAAAAAAAAAAAATTCAAACAAAATATAAGAAAATTAAGATTTTTTTTCTTTTCTGTTTCTTTTGACCACTCCTTTTCTGCTAGTGAATGTTCATCTTTGTGTTTTGATTTTAGATACTCCAAAAAGATTTGGTTGAAATTTTTTTTACTTGTAGCACCCGGAGGTTCTCTTCTAATTTTCTGACTGCAGATGTTAACATTTAGCTATTTCGAGCCTATCCTGAAACATTGTAAAGTATTCGAATACTGCAGAAGCTGATCTTTTAGCCATATTGACTGAAAAGTAAAAAAATAATAATTTTTAAATAATGCAGCTAAATGATACAAGTTTGATACATGGCAATAAAATAACAATGATATGTATAAATACAGGTTAAATTGATAATTTTATATCTTACATTTTTTCAAACTTTACCTTAGGGTCTTACTTAGGTAAACCTGTTGAATCACTATTATGAATTAGAATTTTTTTTTTTTAATTTTTGTACTTTTTTTAAAACTTTAACTCTACAAAATTGTAATTTTTTGATTTTTTTTTTTGGAGAAAATGCATATAATCATTAATTTAAGTGAATGTTGGCTATTCTACTCCTTCCTTACAATTAAATAAACCTTATATCTAATTTTCTTAACCTTAAATTTCAGTGCTTTTGACCTCTTTACAAATTTTAGGAAACCCCGGCCAGAACCCCGGCCCCGGCCCCGGCCCCGGCCAAATTTGGGTGACCCCGGCCCTGGCCCCGGCCCCGGCCAAATTCCAACCCCGGTCGGTCCCTATATATATATATATATATATATATATATATATATATATATATATATATATATATATATATATATATATATATATATATATATTATATATATATATATATATATATATATATATATATATATATGATATATTTAATGCCCAATATTCAAAAGGGAGCCAATGTTTTTTCAACTCTTTTCTGACAAGAAAATTACGGGCCAAAAACCGTTATAAAGTATCGAAATAGTTGTTGCCAAATCGGTTACAAAGAAGCCAAATAATCGTTGCTAAATGTGAAATAAAATTTTAAAATATTAATTATTATTTTCATTAGAAAAAAAGTGGTCTTTATATTCCGATATTTAAAAAAAAAAAAAATAGAAAATCTTCTAGATGCTTTGTATTGGGGTGGCTAGTCCTTGAATGGAGAACGTTTCAAATATCTACTCAAGAGTTTTTTAATTTTTTTTTATTGTTTTTTTTTGGGGGGGATGGAAAAGTAGAGTCTATGGCTTTTCAATTTATAAACATTGTATTTCTAAATAGCTTTCTCAAATCTTTAGTGAGAAAGTACTGCTGCCTCACTTTCATTGTTCTTGTTTAGTACACAGCTTTTGTTAAGTATTTTTTTTTTTTTAAAGATCACCACCACTCACGGGCAGAGCCCTTTTCAAGGAGGGGGAGCACAAAAGGGGGAAGAAAACTCATTCAAACACAGACCTAACGCACATTCCTCAGGTGGGCACAAATTGGAAGCCTTGAAGAGTGGAAGATTGAATACAGGAGGAAAATAGAAGATAGTAGAGAGTTCCACAGAATAGAGGTGGCTGGAAAGAAGGAGGCACCACAACAGGCTAGCCTGGGGTTTCCTGCATCCACACAAAATTAGTGCGAAAGCAGGGCACCCCTTGTGCAACGAGGACGACGCAATGGTGGAGGAATGCAAGAGCCCAATTCCCTCGAGCACCTGCCATTGTAGTACCTATAGAAAAGAGATAGTGCGCCAACGTCACG
Source organism: Armadillidium nasatum (assembly GCA_009176605.1). Taxonomy (NCBI): domain Eukaryota; kingdom Metazoa; phylum Arthropoda; class Malacostraca; order Isopoda; family Armadillidiidae; genus Armadillidium; species Armadillidium nasatum. The sequence goes on along the minus strand of SEYY01006360.1, from coordinate 336 downwards.
TCGCAGAGATAAGGGTTCAAGAGAGTTTGAAAGTAGGGGACAGTTTATTAATCTGTTAGCTTTAGACTCAACCCTATCCAAAAGAGAGGAAGAGCCGGAGCCCCCTGAAGTTTAGCACTCCATACAAGGGCGAATAAGACCCTTATATATTTGGAGTAACTGCTCAGAAAAAAAATTCTCTCAACCTGAACAGAACTCCCAGCTTCTTAGAGGCCGCTTTAGCAACTATTGTGGTATGAGGTTTCCAAGACAGTTTATTGTTTATGTTTAGACCAAGAATGTTAATGCTATTTACGGGTGAGACGGGGGAGCCGTCGAAGAGGATAGGAAATTTGG
>SEYY01006359.1:7500-19812 GCA_009176605.1 Armadillidium nasatum | reverse complement strand
TCCACTCTTCAAGGCTTCCGTCTGTGCCCACCTGAGGGATGTGCGTTAGGTCTATGTCTGAATGAGTTTTTTTTTCATTTTGTGTGTGCCCCCTCCTTGAAAAGGGCTACGAAATCAATATATATATATATATATATATATATATATATATATATATATATATATATATATATATATATATATATATATATATATATATATGAAGGAAATAGCGCAGTCTGAAGCGATGAAAGTAACCCCACACTGGGCTTAACACGCGAGGTGATAGGATGGGCTAGACCATTCCGTTTCAATCCGTTGCCCTTTGGTTCGTTCCATTTCGCGTTTCATCTTCTCAGAGGGTCTCTAATGTACCCTTGACTCACTCGTGGAGTGCCTATACTCTCACAACTTTCCTACTTCTTCACATGTGTCCTAAAAATTTACAAACGCTTCCACTTACAATACTTATTAAATTAATCATAATGGCGAAACATAAAACTGCCTTGGAGAATCCAAGAGGTGCGGATTCCAAAGATAGCCCTTCATCCACTCCTTCCCACATCACCACTTGGGAGTTGGTGGCCTCCGGTGATGGGGTTGGCGCCGCCAAGACCCATATGCCGACTTGCCCTGGTGCACGGTCTTCGTTTTTCATTAACTTCTGCAACATTCGCGGTCTTTTTTCTAATCTCCACTTTGTCGAACACCACCTCTCTTCTTTTAGACCTCATCTCTGGTTCTTAACTGAAACTCAGGTGTCTGAGTGCTCTGACAGCAAACCCTACTCTGTTTCCTCCTACTGTCTCTATCCTCAATTTTCAACCGAAGGCGGATGTTGCGCATATGTGCGCAATGATGTCGTTTGCTCTCGTGTCTCTAATTTGGAGTATTCTGAATTCTCTACTCTATGGCTAAAACTTTCTTGCAACTCTAAAACTAAATCATTTGTTCTGTCTACCTATCTCTTAACTCTACAGACTATCCAAAATTCTTCGACTATCTTAGCTCCAAAAAAGAGTACATTCTTTCTTCTTCTTTCTCCGAAATCATCATTTTAGGTGATTTCAATGTTCACCACCGCCAATGGCTTTCATCTAGTTCTCATGATCCAGCTGGTGAACTCGCCTTCCCATTTTCTATCCAGAACAACCTTGAGCAGTTGGTGCATCTCTCTACCCGTATCCCTTACCGTCTTGGTGATGAACCCAACATTCTAGACCTTTTTCTAACTTCTGATCCTTCTCCTTATACTGTTAAACTCTTTCCTCCTCTGGGTTCATTCGATCACCTTCTTATCTCTGTATCTTGTTCTGTCTCTTCAAGTCTTCCGCAAGAACGGCCCCGGCCTTCGGCGAGGAGACGTCTGTGGCACTTCGGTGCTGCTAACTGGTCAGACTTGCGGTTGTACTTCTCTGATTTCCCATGGAATGATTATTGTTTTCGTGGGAGGGGTCCCTCGGAGTGTGCCGAGAGTATAACCGAGGTGATTCTCTCTGGCATGGAAGCGTACATTCCATATTCTTTCCCTTCTACTAAACCTAACAAACCTTGGTTTAACTCTGCTTGTTCTCGCTCTATCCGCCGCAGGTATGCTGCCTTCAGAGATACCATCGTCTTCAAATTCCTGAAATTCATGCTACTTATATTTCATCCCGGAATCGTGCAAAATCTATTCTTCCAGATAAAAAAAAACTCTTTTCTCCGTCGTAAATGCAATAATCTTTCTGGGTCCTCTTCATCTCGCCCTTTCTGGCATTTTGAAAAAAATGTCAACTCTAACTTTGCTTCTTCCTCTTTCCCTCCTCTAGTATGTTCTGACTGTTCAACTGCCGTTTTGTCTTCCTCTACAGCTGAACTCTTTGTTCAAACTTTTGCCTCTAATTCAACCTTAGACGATTCCAGACCTGCTCCTACTCCTTAAACCCCCTCCAAATCATTTATGCCTAAAATTGTTTTTCCTTCTAAAGATGTCACTTCTGCTCTCTCTCTGAGCTTAACAATAAGAAAGCGTACGGTCCTGATGGTATCCCTCCTGTGATTCTCAAAACTTGTGCTTCCGAACTAACACCCTGCTTTGGTAAACTATTTCGTCTATGTCTTTCTACTTCAACCTTCCCTTCTTGCTGGAAACGAGCGCTCATTCAGCCTGTGCCGAAGAAGGGGGACCCCTCTCAACCCTCTAACTACCGTCCAATTTCTTTAACCTCCGTTCTTTCTAAAGTTTTCGAATCTATCCTTAACAGGAAGATTTGGAAACATCTCAATTCTTCTAATCTTATCTCTGATCGCCAGTATGGCTTTCGTAAGAAACGCTCTACTGGTGATCTTCTCACACTTCTCTCTGACTCTTGGTCCTCCGCTCTTCGGCATTTCGGTGAATCTTTTGCTGTCGCGCTAGACATATCGTAAGCTTTCGATAGAGTCTGGCACAAAGCTTTGATTTCCAAATTTCCCTCTTTCCGAATCTATCCTTCTCTCTCTTCTCTCTGATTTGCTTTCTGGGCGTTCTAAAGCAGCTGTTGTAGACGGCCACCGTTCATCCTATAAATATACAAATAGTGGTGTTCCTCAAGGGTCTGTCCTATCCTCAACACTTTTTCTGCTTTTCATTAATGACCTTCTCTCTATTACTTCATCTCCTATAGACTCCTATTCTGATGACTCCACCCTTCATTCCTCTTTTTATTTTGAAAGGCGCCCCTCCCAGCAACAGTTAATAGAGATTGTTCCAAGAGGTTGGGTGTTCTGAGGCACCTTCAGTATTTCTTCACACCAATTGCTTGCTCTGTATAGGGGTGTTGTTCGCCCTTGTATGGAGTATACGTCACACATCTGGGGTGGTTCCACTCATACAGCTCTCCTGGAAAAGCTAGAGTCTAGAGCTTTTCGACTTATCAACTCTTCTGCTCTCACTAATTCTCTCAAATATCTTTCTGCCCGTCAAAATGTTGCGTCACTCTCTCTTTACTATCGCTATTAAAATGGACACTGTTCTTCTGAACTCTCTCGTCGCATACCTCCTCCACTGAGAAGAGCTCGTATGACACGCCTTTCTACACAGTCTCATCCTTTCTCTGTCCAACTCTCCGACCCCAGACTTAATCGCTATGCTCATTCTTACATGTACTCTACTGGTAAAGTCTGGAACACATTTCCTTCATTTATTTTCCCAACTTCCTATGACTTAGACTCCTTCAAACGCCGTGTATCAGGTCATGTCGGCCTTTAATTTGACCATGTTCCCGACTTTCTCCCTAACTCTGGTGGATTATTAGTATGCCTCTGGCTTTTGCCCACCAGAGGTGATATATATATATATATATATATATATATATATATATATATATATATATATATATATATATATATATATATATATATATATATATATATATATATATATATATATATATATATATATATATATATATATATATATATATATATATATATATATATATATATATATATATATATATATATATATATATATATATATATATATATATATATATATATATATATATATATATATATATATATATATATATATATATATATATATATATATATATATATATATATATATATATATATATATATATATATATATATATATATATATATATATATATATATATATATATATATATATATATATATATATATATATATATATATATATATGAGAAAGGGTGAGACTGTGAAGAAAGTCGTGTCGCACGAGCCCTTCTCAATGGAGGAGTTATGCAACGTGAGTCGAAAAGCAATTTTGCTACGCAACATGTCGACGGGCAGAAAGAGATTGGAGAGATTTAGTAACAGCAAACGAGTTTATAAGACGAAAAGCTCTGAACTCCATCTTTTCGACAAGAGATGATTATGTGGAACCACAGCAGATGTGTAAATCATACTCCAAACAGTCGTGAAGAACAGGGTCGAACAACACCTCTATGGAGAACAAACAACTGGGGTGGCGTAAAAAAAATCACGAAGGCCCCTTAGAACACCTATCCTCTTAGAAGTTTGCTTAGAAAAAAATGTAATATGATCCTTCCGCAAAAAAAGATGAAGAGAAAAAAAAATGAGATTATTGATAACAGATGAAGGTTTGAGTCGAGTGTTCTCGTAGAAAATGTCTTAGTTGTGTGGATGATAGTTTCTAGAAGAAAGATGGAGGAATCTAGTTTTCGAGGCTTTGAAAACGACCAAGTTTTCCCTGCCCCAATTTAAAATACGATGGAGATCAGAGGTCAGTTACTCCAATGCGACCCTTCATGCGTCTTTTAAATGGTGTTGGAATGGGCCTCTTTCAAAGTTAAAGAGTAATGAATGGTGGAGTCGTAATCGTAAAAGCAAATAGGTGATAAAGCAATATAGAGAATATCATTAATGAAAAATATAAAACTATTTGGGAATATTACAGATCTCTGAGGAACACCTCGGCTATAGAACTAACGGAAATAAAATGAGTGAGAAAGTCAAAGAAAGAAGAATTGATTCCGTACGAATTAATTTTGGAATTTAAAGTTTTGTGCCAGACTCTTTCGAAAGCTTTCGATATGTCCATCGCCACAGCGAAAGATTTACCGAAACTCAGAAGAGCAGAGAGAGAAGAGTCAGAAAGATGGAAAGAGAATCATCAGCAGAACATTTATAACGAAAGCCATAGAAGAATTGAGGTGTTTCCAAATCTACAGTTAAGAATAGTTTCGGAAACTTTAGAAAAAATGCATGTTAAAGAAATAGTACGATAGTTATAGGGTTGAGATGAGTTACCTTCTTCTGCACAGGCTGAATGACCGCACCTTTCCAGCAAGAAGGAAAGGTTGAAGTAAAGAAGCAAAGACAAAATTGTTTATCAAAACAAGGTGCAAGCTCAGAAGCACAAGTTTTGAGAATCGCAAGAGGAATACCATCAAGACCATATGCGTTCTTAGTGTTAATTAAGCTCAAAGAGCGCAGAAATGACATCTTTAAAATAAATACAATATAATTCATAAATGAGTTAGAGAGGATTGAAGGAGGAGGAATAGTTCCGGAATTGACTAAGGTAGAGTTAGAGGCAAAAGTTTGAGCGAAGAGTTCAGCTTTTGTAGAGGTTAAAACGGCAGTTGTGCCGTCAGAAGATACTAGAGGAGAGAAAAAGGAAGAAGCAAAGTTAGAGTAGACAGTTTTTTGCAATATGCCAGAAAGGGAGAGAGGAAGAGAAACCAAAAAGATTACTGCATTTACGACGGAGAAAAGTTTTCTGTTTCTCGAAGAATTGATTTTTTACGATTCCAGGATAAAATGTAAGTTATGTGAATTTCTGGTGTTTGAAGACGACGGTAATCCCTGAAGCAGCATTCCGGCGCCAAATAGCCTGAGAACAATAGCTGGGTTTATTTGAAAGGAAAGGATTTTGAATGTACGCCTCCATGCTGAAGCGAATGAATAGATTCAAAAGCCTAGGATGGGCTCACGTTTTCAGAAATAAAGAAATGCTAAAGTGGATATCCAGAAACTTAGCACTTGCCAATGATGTAAACAAATATCACACTATATAAGCAAGCATTAATGTATGTTAAAATGTAATATAATCAATTATTTAATAAATTTAATGAATCATGTAATTCATTCACGACATCAGAAAATAAGATAAGTATGTGGCAAAAAATGATATTTAAGATCTGCGGCAACCATGACTAAAAGAGTAGAACCAATGAAAATACAAATTTAAATCATATTATTCTAAAAATGCTATTAATAATTACCCATAATAATTTGAATTCAAATATATTGAGTAAGAAAGCTTATAAAAGGTATTTCTTCTAAAAGAAAGCCTTAGACTAATTCTTAGATTGTTATTTACATCATGTGACCATTCCAGATTTGTTGAAGTGAAAATTAAAGATAGAATATTCTACCTAATTTTCGCAGCAGCTAACGAAAGGTTGCTGTAACAGGATTTATTGATATTAATTGGTTGAAGACTTGTCTTGAAGAATCTTCAAGATATTTAAAGAAATACTTACCGAAGAACACACTGGAGAATATAAAAATTTAACAGATAAAGAAATAGTGCCCAAGTTAATGAATATAGAAGAAATAATGAATTAATTAATCTGTTATAATTATTAATGAATTAATTAATCTGTTATAATTATTAATATTATTATTATTACTATTATTATTACTATTATTATTATTAGCAGTAGTAGCAGTAGTAGAAGTGGCAGTTTTAATGATATTAGCAGTAATAATAATACTACTGATCATTTTTTTTATCTGAAAGGAAAAGTAAATAACAAAAAAGAAAAAAAAAACTTACTCTCGAGCATAAGTCGCAACAGCTGCACCTTTTTACTGAATCCAAATTTTCTTCAGATAGAATGAAGCTGAAAAAAAAAAAAAAAAAAAAAATATATATATATATATATATATATATATATATATATATATATATATATATATATATATATATATATATATATATATATATATATATATATATATATATACATTAAGGGGCAAAATCAATGCACCATTAAAAATTTATCAGTTGGGAGGTCTCGACGACATTCTAGGGTACTGGGAGTGCCTCTGTGTGGAGGTGTATGCCCTATCTACCAAAATAATGCAGTTTAGCATCAAAGGCGGGGAGTAAGTTCTATATAGACGAAATACGGTAAAATTGTAAACCAGCTAAATTTGGTGAGTGACGCGGTAGGAGAGGAAATTTCACGAGTATGCCGGGAATCGAGAGTATTCAATATTTAACGCTTGTGCAATTAATATGGAGAATTTGACAGAGTTACGACAGAGCTTGACACACGACGACTGTGTGGCAATCACAACACTGGCAGCTGAAAGGTAAGGCCAACGCCAACGCCAACGCCAACAGGGCCGACTGTTCAGGGTTTCCAGTACAACCATCTGAACGGTCCTTCAGTGGTACGAGTTGATACATGCTCACACCAGGAGGCCTGACCAAGGAAGGCCACAGGCAACAACGGCCATAGAGGATAGATATATACGTTAATTGCAGCTCGCGTTCGACATGCAATACCACGTGACCATCTTACTGAGCTGTACACTGTCCATTAAACTCTTGTTTGCACGAATACAATTCGACGTCGCCACGTGGAACAAGGATACCACCCACGGAAGCTGGAAAGAGAGCCCCCGCTCACCAGGGATCACCGAAAGTGTTGTTATGCTTTCTCACAACAACACCTGCATTGGCGGAACCAGGATTGGGCAAGTATCCTATTTACGTACTGATGACGCTTTAATTTGCACAGCTCCGACGGATGTTTCAGGGGTTATTGGAGGTGCCATGAGCGATATACTTATGAGCGATTCAAGATATACTGCCCTTCGGGGGTGGGTCTATTATAGTCACACGCCTTCGATGTAGGGTACCTAACAGGAAAGCGATGCATAACGGATATACTCAAACCATAAGTTGTACAATTTGGCTCCTGCGTAAGTGAAGCCTTCGTCCTCGTGCAGGATAACGCCAGACAGCATGGAACCAGATGTGTTGGTGATTACCTCATCACGATAGGAATTCTAACATTGAACTGGCCCGAGTACAGTCCCCACATAAACCCCATCGAGTATCTGTGGGGACACACTGAAAAGGCGGCTGCGACGGCTATAGGACCAGCCACACAGCCATAAACACCTGCGGCTGTATGCCTATGTGAGGAACAGCCACAGAAAACCATCCTGAACCTTATCTCCAGCATGCATCAATGTTGTTTAGCTGTCATACGTGCAAGAGGAGGCCAGACAAGGTTCTCACGGCCAGAAAATGGTAGCATGCACATACACCCTTCTGGTTTGCATGGCACCCTACTTAAATGCCACTGTGTTCGACGGTTCCAGGGTTCCCACTGTGGGGCACCACATTATCTCCATTACGTATTACCATGAGCTGTGCATGAAAAATGTTTCTACTCATTTATGTGTTTCAATATCCTCCTATTGACGTTTGTTCCTGTGGTGAGTTAATTTTGCTCTTCGGTATATATATATATATATATATATATATATATATATATATATATATATATATATATATATATATATATATATATATATATATATATATTATATCTATATTTATATTATTATTATTATTATTATTATTATTATTATTATTATTATTATTATTATTATTATTATTATTATTATTATTATTATTATTATTATTATTATTATTATTTATTATTATTATTATTATTATTTATTATTATTATTATTATTATTATTATTATTATTATTATTATTATTATTATTTTATTATTTTATTTTATATTTTATTATTTTATTATTTTATTATTATTATTATTATTATTATTATTATTTATTATTATTATTATTATTATTATTATTATTATTATTATTATTATTATTATTATTATTATTATTATTATTATTATTATTATTATTATTATTATCATTATTTATTTTCTTTTAGAAATATACTTACCCTAAAACATAATTATTTGTCTCATATATGATCCAATTTTTTTTCCTTCTTTCCTGATTTTTCTTTATAATTTACCACCGCTCACAAGGTAAGCTGTTTTCTATTAGGAGGCAGAAATGAAAAATAATAGAAACTCACCCAATCCCAGCCTAACTCAAATATCTCAAGTGAGCGAAGACGGAGGCCTTAAAGAGGAAAAGCAGATGATGTCAGAGAGTTCCACAGAACAAAAATGGGTGTAAGGAAGGAATCACCACAACTCACAAGCCTGGGGTTTATTATGTTCACACAAAATTTCTACGAAAACATGACACCCCTTGTGCTGTGAGATTACGCAATGGTGGTGGAATGCGAGATTCCAATTCCCTCGAGAAACTGCCATTGCAATTTCTATAGGAAAGATATAGTGCACCAAAGTCACGCAGCAGAAACAGAGGATCAAGAGAGTTTGAAATTAGGAGACAATTTATTAATATTTTAGCCTTAGACTAAACCCTATCCAAAACAAAGGTGGAACTGGAAACCTGCCAAATATGAGAAAGTACGCCATACAAGGGCGGATAAGATCCTTATATGATTGGAGCTACTGTTCGAAAGGAAAAAAATTCCGCGATCTGAAAAGTATTCCCAGCTTATCTGAAGCCTCTCTATAAACAAGTGTGATATGAGGATTACAAGATAATTTATTATTTATGTTCAGACAAAGAATGTTAATGTTCTTTACAGGTAAGATGGGAGAGTCGTCGAAGGAGATAGGAAAGTTGGGAGGTATTTTTGAGAGGGAGTTACGAAGAAGCTGAGTTTTTTAAAGAGTTGAGTCAGAAGCATAGAGTTAGAAAGTTGAAGACGAGAAGCAACTCTAGAAGCAAAGAAGGAAGCAGATTTGAAAAGAGTAGAAGGATGGAGAGTAGATTCATTGGCATAAGATTGAACAGAGTTAGAAGTGGAGCTGAGAAGATCATCGATGAAAAGTAAGAATAAAGTTGAAGATGGAACAGAACCCTTAAAACATCACAGTTGACAGAAAAGGAGGAAGAGATCGCTCCATCGACAAGTACGATATGGAATGATCCGAAAGAAAACTAGACATAAGAAAGCAAAAAGAAGGTAAAACCAACGGAAGGGAGCATGGAGAGTAATGACGCATACTACACCCAGTCAAAGCCTTGGAAATGTCAAGCGCCAACACAAGAACCCTCATAATCCCCAAGTGCAGACCATAAATTAGGAAGATTGGAAAGTATATCACTATTAGACCTTGAACGTCGAAAGCCGTACTGTGGATCAAAAAGAAAGAAGTGAGACTCCAGATGATCCAGGAAATGAGAGCTAAGGAGAGTTTCAAAGATTTTAGATAAACACAAGAGAGAGCTATAGAACGATAGTTAGAGGGATCAGAGAGGTTACCCTTTTTTGGGAGCGGTTGAACATACGAGCGCTTCCAGCATTGAGGAAAAGTATTAGTATTAAAGCATAGAGAGTAGAGTTGACCAAGGACAGGGGCTAGCTCTGATACACACTCCCTTAGAACATAAGAAAGAATGCCATCCTGGCCGCTGGCCTTCCTGAAGCTCATAGTTCCTCGTTCTCAAGATCTCACAGATTTCATCATATAAAATAACAGGTGATGACGTGAGATATCTGAGAACAGAAGGAGTAGGAGCAGCTGAGCTAGAATCGTTCAGCTTTGAATTGGAGGAAAAAATGATGCCGAAGATATTTGCCTTTTCAGAAGCTGTATTAGCAACAGAGTCATCAGGACGAATAAGAAGAGGAAAGGCAGATTTACAGAACTTAATAGAGATGCTTTTTCTCACTGCTAGAAATTTTTATCAGTAGGAGAACCAAGGAGATCATCTCACATCCTTTTAGTGAAATCACGCTTGGTCCATCGAATAGTATCCCTAAAAAGATTGCGAGCAGAATGAAAATTAGCAAGAGTGATAGAAGAATTGGAGTTTTTCAATGCATAATATGCACTGTCTATTTCATTAATGGCGCGAGAGCAAGTAGTAACGAACCATGCGTTTTGATGAAAAAAAGATTTAGATGAAGATGGAATGAACCTTCTTATCTCATTGATGATTACTGTTCTGCCTTTTCGGTAGACACAGGGCATCATCCTGGTCAAGAAAAGATTATTTCCAAGGGTAGGTAGCAAGGAAGCAAAAAGCGGGCCAATGTTTCCCAATTAGCCTGTTTAAAGTACCAGAGAGTACGTTTAGAACATGGTAGAGCTACTCGAGAAAAGGTATCACTTAATAGCTTTAAAATTCATGTTAGAGCTACCAGTAGCGGAAAAAATGGTATATTTATAGTTAGAAGGAGTAGTGGTGAAGCATTAGCCAACTGTGTTCAAGAATTGGTTGAGACCATTTGAGATGTGTATCTCTAATCAGCTGCTCCAGATCGTTGAGAATGCTGAATGATTTGACCTTTTTCCCACCTGTGTCAGTATGAAAGGAGCTCAACCACTCAGAGTGGTGTAAGTTGAAATCCCTAAATATAAAGCTTCGGCATTTGGATGAAAAGAAGTAAGTCTTGTGAGAAGTATTCAAAAGGAATCGGAAAATCTAATCCATTAGGGGAGCAGTAGTAGAAACACAAGATAATAGTAGTATGAGGAAGACACATTTTAAACCATAAAGCATTGAAATTAGGAGATTCAAGATTTTCGAGGCGTGTCGCAGGTGTATAATTGTTTATATAGGCACAGACTCCAACATTTAGTCAGGAATTATGAAAAAAGCTGTAGGTAGATACATTGAGATTGTTGGTGAAAGAACATCTGTCTAACTGAGTCTCAGACAAAAGCAAAAGTTAGTAAGAGTGTTAAAAAGGTGATAAACCACATATTCGACATTAGCACGAAGACCACCTACGTTGTTAAAGTCAATAGAAGGCCCCCGTCAACGCCCATCCCAACGCCCTCTCAATTTAATCCTTCAAAGAAAGACACACACGAACAAGCATACACACTACCACCACACACATCATCACACACACATTAAAACATACGTACACAAACGCAAGCATATGAACGTTCATACACGTAATAAACTAATGCTAAAATGGAAACCTAAAGTAACACAAAAAAGTATGCATAACAATTTTAAGCAATTAAAAGGATAAAAAAAAATTAAGTTATTAGGGCGAATAAAACTAAACCTACAATGAATTTACTTTTATTAAATAACATACATTTAAAACTTATCAATCAAGTTAATGCCTTAAACCGTACTTCCCAATCTACTATGGTTTCATTCCTGACTCTCTCTAAAACCTACCAGTTAACTTAAAAATTACAAACTATATGTAATTTAAAACGCAAACTTAAAAAACAGCACTATTAGCTTTCACATTAAGAACAAATTAAAACAGAAGTTAAAGCTCAGGCTAAAACACAAATTAAAGCACAAATCTCATAAACCGAGACCACAGAGCTTCCTCATGCATTTATTCTTCTATTTATAACCTTTATTATTCTTTTCCAAACTATATTTTTTCGATTTTATTTGTTTCATGACACACACACTCATATTTGACTCCATAGAGGGGTATACGGGAATTTCGGCAATTAAGGACTTAATTAACCCATCTTTGAATAGCAATCTTCGAGTGGTATAAGTGTGTTTAACCTCTTAAGGACTTAACTCTATTCTTGGTAAAACCCATGAATCTGTCAACAGCTCTATCACACTGCTACTCAGAAGTATCGTCTACCTACCACAGCATCAGCGGCACACACTCAATGTTTTCATATTCTTACCTGTGAAATATACTGTTCGTACCCTAATACATAAAAGCTTTTTAATATATCATCATGTTTTATTTATCATTTTTATACT
>SEYY01006357.1:12500-20907 GCA_009176605.1 Armadillidium nasatum | reverse complement strand
GATAATAATAAAAGATTCTGAGATTTTAAAAACACAAAAGTTATTTTTAATGAAATTGAAAGTTGTAACCTTTTAAAGACATTTGAATTTATGTTTTTTTGACAGTTATCATTTTTATTTTTATTTTTTTTATTTTTTATTTTTATTTTTTTTCTTTTTTATTTTTTATTTTTATTTTTTTTATTTTTTATTTTTTATTTTTATTTTTTAAATTTCTGTTTCAAATCCCATATTGTGTATGCATAATAATAATAAAGATTGTGTATATATATGCATGAGATGATGGACATAATAGGCATTATGATGGACCTTGTTTGCATGCTTGATACTGGGCATTGCAGTCTCTTTGGCAGGATAGGCTTAGCAAGCCGCTGCATGAAATTGAAGTTGCCCATGAAACTCTGTGATCAGCCTCGGAAACTCGTCGGTACAGAACATGTCGAAGTGGAGACGTATGCAGATCCGGCTGATAGGTTAAGGCTTTCCTGGGAGCCGTAATAAAAAAAAAAAAAAAAAAAAAAATAAAATAAACAATAAGACTTTACAGAAGTTGATTTGTGTAATGGAGGTATACGGATAGATACTTTTCCATATTTTTATATTTATATTCTATGAGTTGGTTGTAAATATGGAATTTGTAAAATGAGGAAAAACCGTAATATTTAAACATCTTTGTACTTACATATTTTTTATGAAGTTATAGGAAACAAGTTGACTGTACAGTGTGCGATTTGTGCAATGGAAGTATACGGATATATCTTTATAACACCTTTTTTTCGTTTAAAAATGTTAAGAGAGATATGATTATTGTAAAGTACAGGATTCTTGCTTTATAGAAGTGTACTGATATATCTTTTTTATATTTTTGTGCTTAAGTTTTATAATGTTAAGGGAAGAAAGATAATGGAAGTACAGCATGAGATTTATGCTTTGGGGTTTATAAAAGATACCTTTGTATTATCATTATTATATATAATAGTAATTATATATAATAATAATAATTATAATTTACCTTACATGGTGTTAAGGGAAACTGGATAATTTCATGGTTTCAGTCACTTATGTATTATAAATATTTTAATATAATGAATAAATTTGTGATATCTTTTTCCTTTAATATGAAGTTTAAGGGATAATGATAATGATACAGTATGCTACATACGTTTTAATAACATTTTTGTGATAAGTAAAAAAAAATATTTATATGTAAATAAAAATAAAATAAATAAGTGTAAATAAAAATAAAATAAAAAAATGTAAATGAAAATATATAAATGTAAACATAATAAGTGGAAAAAGTCTGACAGAAAAATATGTAAATTTAAATATATAATAACATATGTAAAAAAAAAATATATATGTAAATAAAAATAAAATAAATAAGTGTAAATAAAAATAAAATAAAAAAATGTAAATAAAAATAAAATAAATAAATGTAAATAAAAATATTTATATGTAAACATAATAAGTGGAGTAAGTCTGACAGAAAGATGCAAGAAAATATTAAAAATAAATAACTAAATTTCTATGACTAAATAAAAGAACTTAATTTAAAAATAATAATAATAATAATAATAATATTAATAATAATAATAATAATCTAAAATAATAAATAATAATAATAATAATTAATAATAATAAATATTAATAATAATTAATAATAATATTACCTATAATAATTAATATAAATAATAATAATAAATAATAATCATAATAATCTACAAATGAAGATAATTACTAAAATGAAAATAATTTGAATATAAAAATATTATAATTATAATAATATTAATGAAAAAAATAATATATAATAATAATAATAATAATTATAATAATATTAATATATAATAATATAATAATAATAATAATATAATAATATAATAATTCTGAGAAAATAATATATATTATATAATATAATATAATAATGATAATATAATCAAATGTAAAAATATTTTTATAATTTATAATATATAAAAATATATATATATATATATATATATATATATATATATATATATATATATATAATAAAATTTAAAAGGAGAAAAGAAACCTTATTCAAAATAAAATAAAAAAATACCTCTTAAAAATATTATTTAAAAATTGTAAACATTTTCTTTTTCAATTTTCTGAATATTTTTTACTTTTTATCAAATTTTTAAAAGAAAAACGAAATAAATGGAAGAAAAGGAAAATATTTTAAAGATAATATTTCATCGTATTGATGTTAAAATAAAAGATTGCCAATCTGATAAATGTGATGAAACTAAAATTTTTCTACTACATGTGCGTTTAGAAGAAGAGATAGATAGATAGATAGATAGATAGAGAAATAGATAGATAGATACATAGATAGATGTATAGATATGAGTAGATATTCCGACAGATTGACAGATGGATAGATAAACTGATAGATTGATCGATTGGTAAATTAATAGATAGATAGATAGATAGATAGTTAGATAAATAGATAGATAGATACATAGATACGAGTAGATGTACTGACAGATTGACAGACATATAGATAAACTGATAGATTGATGCTGGTAAATTAATAGATAGATAGATAGATTTATAGATAGATAGATAGATAATATAGATATATAGATAGATAGACAGATAGATAGGTAGGTAGATAGATAGATAATACGAGTTTATGTATACTGACAGATTCAGTGATAGATTGATAGATTGATAGATTGAAATGTTAGTAAATTAATAGATAGATAGATAAATAGATAGAGAGTGAGAGGAAGAGGGAAAGAGGTAGTTGTCATGTAAATACAAATACTCATATAAAGAAAAACTAATCTTGTAATAACCATGAAGGGACAAAGAGATATAAAAATCAGAAGTGCTATATATATATATATATATATATATATATATATATATATATATTATATTATATATATATATATATATATATATATATATATATATATATATATATATATATATATATATATATATATATATATATATATATATATATATATATATATATATATATATATATATATATATATATATATATATATATATATATATATATATATATAATATATATATATATATATATATATATATATATATATATATATATATATATATATATATAATATATATATATATATATATATAATATATATATATATTATATATATATATATATATATATATATATATATATATTTATATATATATAATATATATATATATATATATATATAATATATATATATATATATATATATATATATATATATATATATATATATATATATATATATATATATATATATATATATATATATATATATATATATATATATATATATATATATATATATATATATATATATATATATATATATATATATATATATATATATATATATTATATATATATATATATATATATATATATATATATATAATATATATATATATATAATATTATATATATATATATATATATATATATATAATATATATATATATATATTATATATAAAAAAATAATCTTGAAAAAAAAAATATTATATTGAAAAAAAAAAAAAATACGTGAACAATAAAACAAAGAAAATAAAATGAAAGAATTAGAGCTCCCTTAATTAAGATTGAAGAATGTGTTTTTGTTCAAACTCTTGAATTCGTTCTTTTAAACTCCAAAATATATTCCGAGAAAAATATAATTCCTAATTTTCTAATTACATTGATAGGGTTAAACTGCATACAAAAACATGAAAGAATTTTAATAAAAAAAAAATAAATGAAATTGTGAAATTTTTTTTTTTTTTGTTTTTTAATATATTTAATATTTAATATTTAATAATATTTGGACATTAATTTTCTCTTCTACTGAAAATACTTAGCAAGGTTGACATACTTTTGTTTGAATTAGTATTGTTATTACCATTATCATTATTTTAATTTTTTATATTTGTATTTTAATTAGCACTATTATTATCATTCCTTTGTTATATTATATGCATCATTATTATTATCATTACTATTATCATTAAATTAGAATTAGTGTTATTACCATTATCATTATTATTAATTTTATATTATATTTGTATTTTAATTAGCACTATTATTATCATTCCTTTGTTATATTATTGCATCATTTTATATATTTATTACTAATAATAAAATTCAGAAATTTATTAATCTATTAAACCGTGAGGCTTATGGAAACCAGTATTTGTCCCCTTCCTTAGTAGCCTCTTTTTAGAGAGCCGCACAGTCAGTTCATTATTATTATTATTATAATTAGTAGTAGAGTAGTAGTATAGGACCTACTGTATACCATAAAATTGTAAATGTACACTAAATATACCCCGAATAAAAATTTTATGAATTATGAATTATGAATTACTTGTAAGAATAATCTCATTTAACCTGTTTGCCGAAAAACTTTAAATTTAATCTTATCTTTGTAAGGAGCTTTGACTGATTATAATTATCTTCCTTCACTTCTCTCTGACCTTTGATCCTCCGCCATTTGCCATTAATATTGATCTTTCTCATATTATAAAGTCTGGAACAAAATTTTGGTTTCAGTACCTCCATCTTTCGGTATCCATTATTCATTTAAATACTCTT
This sequence comes from Armadillidium nasatum, assembly GCA_009176605.1. Classification (NCBI taxonomy): domain Eukaryota; kingdom Metazoa; phylum Arthropoda; class Malacostraca; order Isopoda; family Armadillidiidae; genus Armadillidium; species Armadillidium nasatum. The sequence goes on along the minus strand of SEYY01006357.1, from coordinate 16,299 downwards.
TGTTCTGTTATACTATTGTAAATGTAAACTACATGCATATTACAACCCCTTTTCTCCATTGCAAAAATTGTCCCAACGAATCGTTGGGACAAGTAGCAAAAAATGTGACAATAAATATTTTTTATGTTAAATTCTTATGAGAAAATAAATGGGTGAAGCGACTTTCTTATGCTAAACATGTCTTTCCTCTATTGAATATTTTACTGTGACATTTTCGTCACTTGTCCCAACGATTCGTTAGGACATTTTTGCAGAGGATCATACTGATATTTCACTCTTTTTCTGATCGTAGAAATGTATAGCATTCATTTTACAATCAGTATTATACTACGATACTATTTTCAAAACTTTAGTACCATATCATAGGAGCAGCTTAGTATATATATATATATATAATATATATATATATATATATATATATATATATATATATATATATATATATAATATATTATATATATATATATATATATATAATATATAATATATATAATATATATATATATATATATATATATAATATATATATATATATATATATATATATATATATATATATATATATATATATAATATATATATATATATATATATATATATATATATATATATATATATATATAATATATATATATATATATATATTATATATAGTATATATATTATATATATTATTATATTATTTATATATATATATATATATATATATATATATATTATTTTTATTTATTTATATTACAAGGAAGTGAATCTTTATTTAGATATTCTGTATAAACTATTTCTAAATTTAAACATCAATAATTGAATTTCAAATTTAGAATGAACTTTAGCTATTCCTTATACATTTATTAGGTATCGAACTCGAGGGTTTTCAAGGTGACTGGATCACTATTCAGAATATTAGTCTTTCAGTGGTATTTATTTTCTTAAATTAGGATATTAAATAAGTTTGTTAATAAATAAATAATTGATTAGGTTTTCACGATTTCTTAGTGTTCGGTTGGGGTGATTTAAAATTCAAAACAAACAATACCTCATTTATAGGCCAAGGTTTATATTATGAATGCTTGGACTCCGAGGTGCAAAGTTTCACTGAGAGAGGAGGAGGGGTTAGCCCCCTTTCCCTAATTAGTCCAACTGTTGGTGGTTGATCGTTACTTACAAAGGCCATACTGGGTATCGGTGATAAGATTAGAAGAATTGAGATAGATTCAAAAAATTAGAAAGAACAGAAGTTAAAGAAATGAAACGATGAGAAGGGATTTGAGATGGGTCCCCTTATGTATATATATATTCTTCTTCAGCTCACATTTAGGCATTATTTGCCTGTGAGTTGATTTAGCCTCGCTCTCATATTTCTCTCCTACTCAGCCCATCCAGGTCAGGGAAGCATGTTTCTACCTCTTTCTCTTCCCGCGATTCTCGTCTCCGCACAATCATTGACATTGATATTCATCTTCCTCTCTTTCATAACATCCAGTATCTCCTTCTCTTTATCCTTGTACATATATATATTATATATATATAATATATATATATATATATATATATATATATATATATATATATATATATATATAATATATAAATGTAAATATATATATATACTATTTATAATGGTGCCTCCCAGAAATCTGAACTATCTCCAACTTTATTTCTACTTTCTAATAAAGACCTTTCTCTATTACTTCACGACTATTCCCTCCTCAGCCAAAGGCTCACCCTTTCCTTACTCCGAGAACGTTGGTCTTGAAGCAGCTAGTCTCTGATCTTTCTTGTATTTTTTTATTGACCAGAAATATCATTGAATAGAATTATCAGAAGATTCTGTAAACACCTTGTCTGGAAACAATGCTATTTTTTCTGACTTTAGAACGAGAATATAAAAAGTTCAGGAACCTTAAGAAATAAAGCTTCACACTAATAGAAAGGGAATTTTTTAAGATTACTCTAACTTATTATTAAGTAAACTTTGGTAACTCTCCAATTAATTTTCCAAATAAGTAAAGAAAAGATAATTCACTTATTAAAAACGTAGCTTCACCAATTTATTTTTTAATAAGTAAAAAATACATAAAAAAGTAACCTTTCTAAATTATTTTTCTAATAAGAAAACAATTTTAAAAAATTGTGGTGCACTTTTACGTTGTAAAACTATTTTTTTTATACATACATTCATATATATAATTATAAATACCCCACTTTAAATCTTTATTTAAATTTTATCCAATCTGGAATTTGATTTTAAGATAAATTGTTTATTTCGTCGATCTATTTCTCGAAGAAATTCAATTAATTATTAATAACAAAATAACAACAATTCAGTTTATTTACTTTTCAACATTTTTATTTTATATTTCTAGTCACTCATTCTTCTAAGCTTGAAATGTATATTTCCTATTATTATTATTATTATATTATCATTATTATTATTATTATTATTATTATTATTATTATTATTATTATTATTATTATTATTATTATTATTATTATTATTATTATTATTATTATTATTATTATTATTATTATTATTATATTATTATTATTATTATTATTATTATTATTATTATTATTATTATTATTATTATTATTATTATTATTATTATTATTATTATTATTATTATTATTATTATTATTAATTATTATTATTATTATTATTATTATAATTATTATTATATTATTATTATTATTATTATTATTATTATTATTATTATTATTTTCATTATTATTATTATTATTCATTATTATATTATTATATTATTATTATTATTATTATTATTATTATTATTATTATTATTATTATTATTATTATTATTATTATTATTATTATTATTATTATTATTATTATTATTATTATTATTATTATTATTATTATTATCATTATTATTATTATTATTATTATTATTATTATTATTATTATTATTTAATTATTATTAGTATCAGTTTTAGTAGTAATAGTAATTTTAATTCTAATTGAAGTATTATTAGTAGCATAAAAAGGTTTAGCTGTCATAAATAATGCAATTAATTTTAATTGCTATCTTTATTTTATATCTACTTTCGTATCTTCCTTTTTTTGACACAATCCTTCACCTACACTGTAAATATCTTCTTTGAAATCAAATAACTCAAGTCTTCCTCGAAATCCCACCTTAAATTACTTGGAGTTTCCTTCCCTTGAAAGGAATCAGGAAAGGATCGTTGTTTTTATAGGTAAATAAGCTTAAATGGAGTAAGGCTTCTGAGATTCCTTTAGAACAGCTTCAAGCCACCTCAATTTGTGAGTCTTTACTGTTGTGAAAGGGGTGTAGTTCGTTTTTTGTGTGGATAATAAATCAAACTCCCTCAGTTGCTATCTACCGTGGCACAAACGGTAGAGTGATTGACTCACGTGCTTGAGGGCGCTGGTTCGAGCTCACTTAGGGATCCTAGGTATATACTACCTAGAAAAGTTTCTCTCATCGAATAGGTCAATGGCCGTGAGATGTGAACTTTAAAAAATAAAAAATAAAAAAAGTTCCGTAAGGTGATTTGACTTTCAGAGCGCTTCTTAAAAGTAAGGATTGCAAAATATTTGTCTATACAAAGTTCCTGCTTCCTTAGTCATTCTACAATCTGTTCCTTCCCGTCGAAATTTAGCTTCATTTACTTTAAGTTATCTAAATTACGATGTGAATTGTTATTATGAACAATCTAGTCGTATACTGCCTCCTGTGAAGAGGAAATTCTTGCGATATATAATGTTGAATAACCAAATCTTTTTCTCTTTCTTGTCTGACAAGATCTTTGTCCCTAGATG
>SEYY01006357.1:0-7500 GCA_009176605.1 Armadillidium nasatum | reverse complement strand
CGTCTCATCAACTCTCCTGCTCTTACTAACTCTCTCCAATCTCTTTCTGCCCATCGAATTGTTGCGTCACTCTCTCTTTACTATCGCTATTACAACAGACACTGCTCTTCTGAACTCTCCCGTCGCATACCTCCTCCACTGAGAAGAGTTTGTGGGACATGCTTTCTACGCAGTCTCATCCTTTCTCTGTCCAACTCTCCGACCCCAGATTTAACCACTATGCTCAATCTTACATATACTCTACTGGTAAAGTTTGGAACACACTCCCTTCATCTGTTTTCCCAACTTCCTTTGACTTGCATACTTTCAAATGCCGTGTATCTGGACACGTCGGTCTACATCGACTATGATAGAGATCTTTTCCAACTCCGGTGGAATTTGGTAGGCCTCTGGCCTTTGCCCACCGGAGGATATATAATATATAATATATATATATATATATATATATATATATATAATATATATATATATATATATATATAATATATATATATATATATATATATTATTATATATATTGTATGTTTGGATATGCAAACAAAAAAATTATAATTGTAATTTTGTGATGAAAATGGTAAGAAAATTATTTTGAGCTAAGTTTTTTCCTTCTCATGCTGTGTATGATTTTAGTTCTTGAATTTAGTGACAACTTCTATGAAACAATTGACAAGTAGACTAGAGGTATCTACTCTTTATTTTTATTTTAAAAAACAATACGCTTTGAAGAGTTCTAAACTTCGATCCGAAAACTCAAATTATGTTTTCTATATATATATATATATATATATATATATATATAATAATATATATATATATATATATATATATATATATATATATATATATATATATATATATATATATAATATATATATTTCATATGTCCTACTGTGGACATAGGTCAAAAGCCTACCAATTTCCACCAAAGTTGAAGAATGTGGGAACCATGGTAGATTAAAGACTGAGATGTCATGATACAAAGCGTTTGAAGGTGTGCAATTCAAAGCAAGTTGAGAAAATAGATAAAGGAAATTTATGCCAAACGTTACCAGTAGAGTACATAAAAGATTGAGCATAGCAGTTAACTATGGGCTTAAAAGTTTAGAGAGTTAAAAAGAGAAAGTGATACCGTATAGAAAGGCGTTTTGCAGAAGACCTTCTAAGGGGAGAAAGTATACTAAATAGCGATAGTATAGAGAAAGTGAAGCAACAAATCGACGGGCAGTAAGAGACTGCAGAGAGTTAGTGAGTGCGAAAGAATTTATTATGCGAAAATTTCTAGACTCCACCTAGGAGATCTGTATGAGTGGAATTACCCCAGACTTGTGAGGTATACTCTATAAAGAAGCGAACAACGCTCCTATACAAAAGCAAGCACCTGGGGGTGGCATGAAGAAGTTCTGAAAGTGCTTGAAAATTCCCAACCTCTTAAAATCTTATTAAAAAAAAAAGTAATGTGATCCTTCTAAGAAAGATCGCAAGAAAAAGAAACATCAAGAATATTAAGGACAGATGAATGTTTGAGTCGAGTGTTTTCGAAGATGTCATAGGTGTGTGGAATACAGTGTCGAGTAGATAAATAGAGAAATTGAATTTCTGAGGCATTGAAAACAACATATATATACATACATATATACTATACTATATATATATAATATATATATATATATAATATTATATATATATATATATATATATATATATATATATATATATATATATATATATATATATATATATATATATATATATATATATATATATATATATATATATATATATATATATATATATATATATATATATATATATATATATATATATATATATATATATATATATATATATATATATATATATATATATATATATATATATATATATATATATATATATATATATATATATATATATATTATATATATATATATATATATATATATATATATATATATATATATATATATATATATATATATATATATATATATATATATATATATATTCTTTTATTGAATTAAAGTTTTGAAAGATAAAACAAGTTTTAATAAGTAGGAAGCACTGCTATTCAAAAAGAAATATTTTAAAAATTTATCACGTAAAATATTAATTATATTAAAAATATTTAAAAAATTATAAATATATTTTAAATATTTTAAATTTTACTGAAAAGAAATCAATTTTAATTAATTTTCACGCTTAATGTTATTTCTATTAATATTTCTATTTTTAGCATAATAAAAAGATAGAATAAATAGATTAGTTTTTTTAATTAAAACATTTTTGCATAATGAAACTATGGGAGTATTCTCCTTAGATTTAATTTAGCAATTAAAAATAACCTAACCGCTATAATGCTTTTTAAGCAAACGTCTCATATTTTGTCTAATTTTACGTCAAAGATAACGAGAGTAAGTTTAAATTGTTCATTTGTTATATTTGTTTCTAGATAAGATAACAAAAATGCATAATTCTTGAGTGTCGTAATCTTCTCTCACTTATTCAGTATTGTTTTAAATGTCAAAGAATGTAGTTGTGCTGTACAGAACTTGAACTTTATAAGTAGAGTTAAATAAAATTATTATTTTATCTATAATATTTACAAATCTACTTTAATATAAATATTCTTTTTTTCTTTTATTATGATGTTTTAAGTTTTTGTGAATCTGGAACATAATTCTTAAATATATAGATTGTATTTCTATAATTTCAAATGCAGTGTAAGTGTTTGAACAAGAAAAAAACTCTCTCCATATTTATTTATAGCTTTCTGAAGTTTCAATTGCAGAATCGAAGGATAATTGCTATTCTCCAAAAGACTTGCTCCCTATATTCTAGATGCAAGATTCGAAATCAAAAGAAAAAGTGGACTCTTTATGCATGCTACAAAACCTGAGTAAATAATGATTTAATCACTGCAGTAGATTATAATCTACGGCAGTGATTGAATCATGTACGCTTTTCTCTATCTCAATGATTCAAAGAGAACCCTCAGATCATAGTAACAATTGCTACTTCTGCATAACCCCTCCAATTGGAAAATGGTTACTGTTCGATATCCAAACTCTCTCTGTGCCCCAAGAAGGAAAAATATATGTTCTCGATGCACTGGAATCATTCTCGCTTAAATCAGATAAGGAAGAGAATGGGTATTGTAGTCTGGTATCATCACTGTCAAATGATCCAGAATTTGACTTAGAATCCTCCTCTGAGCCACATTTCATAACTCAAAGAAGCTCCAAGACCTTGTAAGGGATGATGAACTCCCTAAGAATGAGTTAAGTTACGGTAATAAAATCTCCTCGTAAAGATTAATTTTCGAGTTTTCATATTTCGTGACTCACTGCGGCCGCAGAATTCAACATTATCCATGATCCATGTGAGTGGGGGATCTTTTCAGATTCATTCCAGATGAGTCTTAAAGCTGTTTAGCTTCATATTGGGAATATTAAGTTATTAATTCAGTTGGGAATGGAACCCGAATGAAAAATATCTTATGATAACATAAAGTTGCTAAGATGCATCAAATGACCATCAAAAGTTGGAGGTTTTTGGATATTATATATTTCTTATATATTGTATATTATTATCATTATTTCTGAGTTTGCAATGATGCACACAAATATTGCTACTGTTTATCTGAATGTTAAAACAAGAGATTTCCAAATCGTCAAGAGAGACTGATCCATTCTTTAATAGCTTGAACCTGGGAAAAAGAACATTTAGCATACACCACTTGTTTAGTCAAGTTAGATTTGTTGCCGTCTTTGCATATAGAACTGTGGCTTATGGAAAACTTCCCAAGTATTTGACAAAACAGATAAGGTTTTCAAGCATATCACTTCAAAATTTTTCACATCAAGTGAGGCCAAAATAAAATTATTATTATTATTATTATTATTATTATTATTATTATTATTATTATTATTATTATTATTATTATTATTATTATTATTATTATTATTATTATTATTATTATTATTATTATTATTATTATTATTATTATTATTATTATTATTATTATTATTATTATTATTATTATTATTATTATTATTATTATTATTATTATTATTATTATTATTATTAGCATTATTATTATTAGAATTATTTAATTTGATCTCAAATTCGTGAACTTCTTAGAGTTAATTTAACGATGCAATGCATATCAAAAGTGAAGGTTTCGTGGGAAGCATTCGAGTTAACTACAAAAGATTTCTTGGGAACAAAATAACAGAGAATTAAAAGGAGTAGCTAGAAAACCTTATCAAGGCATAAGATTTTTTTATGTCAAGTAAGAGCCATTTTTTGGAATTCTCATAAAAATTTCTTTTCGCCGAGCTGTGGAGTAGTGGACATGGTGAGTGGATTAACCAAACAAACTGTACCAAGGTAAATTGATCACAACAATGCTTGCAAGCTATAAGACGGAGGTAACACGATATGTTCCCTTTAATTCCTACAACCAATAATCTAAAAGCTTTGAGTAAACATCGAATTAGGAGAAAACTTTAATATAATTCCTAGAAATTTTCATCCAAAATCGTGCCTCTGACCTAACTGAGTAAGATAACCAACAAGGCATGATAAGTCATCATTATTTTATATTCCATTTGAGAACCGTTTCACTGTGCACATTATATAATGTAATAATAAATTAATGAAAATATCATACCAATGCTATCTTTTAAGCTTTAGATAATTTGCAATTTTAATTGTTATATTTAAAATCATTATAAGTTAAATACATGTGAAAATCATCATTTCAACTTAACACTAAACAACTTTTTAAAATACTTAGTGTTATAACTATTATTATTATTATTATTATTATTATTATTATTATTATTATTATTATTATTATTATTATTATTACTATTATTTCATTATTATTATTGTTATTATTAGTATTTTTATTATTATCATTATTATTATTATTAGGGATAGAGCGATACAAAATTTTTACGATACCGATACCGATACCGTATGTATCGGAAAATATGCCGATACTACTACGATACCGATACGATACTTTACTCTTATCCAAAAATTTTGCGATACCGATACCGATACTAAAGGTCGATACCGATACCGATACCAATACCGGTATCGGAAAATATGCCGATACTTGCCGTACCGATACCGATACCGATACTTCCTCCTCCCTATTATTATTATTATATTATTCATTATTATTATTATTTTATATTTTATATTATTATCATTATTATCATTTATATTATTATTTTATTATTATTATATTATTATTATTATTATTATATTATTATTTTATTATTATATTATTATATTATTATTATATTTTATTTACTATTTTACAATTATTGTTATTATTATTATTATTATTATTATTATTTTATATTATTATTATTATTAATTATTGTTATCTCTCATAATTATTTTTTATTATTTTAAATTATTATCATTATTATCATTATCATTATTATTATTATTATTATTATTATTATTATTATTATTATTATTATTATTATTATTATTATTATTATTATTATTATTAGTATTATTTTTTTATTTTTTTATTTCTATTATAATTATTATTTTATTATTAGCTTTCAATTCTCTGAAAAAAAAAACAGATATTTGCCTGCAGACTTTAATACACTGTCATTTGATCTAAGCATAACATATGATATCATTTAACAATTCAATAATTAATAATTATAAATATTTGATTTAATTAAATGGGTTATTCACTTGAAATAGTCCCCTCATCCTCCCTCTCTCTCTCTTTCTCTCTCTCTCTCTCTCTCTCTCTCTCTCTCTCTCTCTCTCTCTCTCTCTCTCTCTTCTTTTTCTCTTTCTCTCTCTCTCTCTCTCTCTCTCTCTCTCTCTCTCTCTCTCTCTCTCTCTCTCTCTCTCTCTCTCTCTCTCTCTCGGTCTCAAATCTTTATCTAATTTTCTTTAAATTGAACTCTGAAGATGTCTGGCATTAATGGATGAATCCCATCAATAACTTTCGAAAAAATAAAATTAATAAATATTATTATAATATAATATTATAATATTATATATTATAACATAATATAATATTAGAGGAACATATTTAGGAAATTGGAGGTGAAATGCAAATCATACATCAATATCAAAGGTGTTAGAAACTTTAAATTTTTATATTTTTTAAATTTTTTTAGTGTTTATTTTTGATTATTTTATTATTTTTTATTATTATTTATTATTATTATTATTATTATTATTATTATTATTATTATTATTATTATTATTATTATTATTATTATTATTATTATTATTATTATTATTGTTATTATTTGTATTAGTATTATTATTGTCAACCTGTTATTATAATTAACAATTACTATGCTCATTTTATTATTTTTTTATTTTAATTTATTGTTAACATTAATCATTATTAATTAGTTTTATTTTTGCTCTTATTACTAAAAGAATTTTTGTAATATTATTATCAACATTATTATTGTAATTATTATAATTTTTATTGCTAACATTGCTATAATTATTTTCATGATCATTATTATTTTTTGTTATTGTTATTATTATTATTATTATTATTATTATTATTATTATTATTATTATTATTATTATTATTATTATTGTTATTATTATTTTTATTACAATTAAAATTATTATTTTCAATTATAATTATTATTATTTTATTATTTTTTATTAGTATTTTAAATTTATTTTTAATAATAACGTTATTAATTTTATTATTATTATTATTATTATTATTTATTATTATTATTATTATCAGTATTAGTATCAATCTAAATATCATGGCAAAAGTTACAACCATAAATAGAACTACATCTGCAAAATTATTAGGAGTTATTTTCGATGAGAACTTTCCTTTAAAAACCACATAAATAGTCTTATTAGCAAACTTTCATATGCTACTATGCATTCCTAAAAATAAAAATTTATTCCATATTGTACTAAAACCTGTATTACAGCCTTGTTTACCCTCACCTCTTTACAATTTACCTTTGGGGATGTGCAAGTGTATCTGCTACAACCTTAATAAACTACATAAAAAATATTCGTATAATATCTGGATCACGCATATATGAACATACAAGCCCACTTTTCAAACAATTATCCATACTCAAACTGCAAGATATGCTACTCTTACAATACTACCCAAATTTCAAAATCATGAACGGATTGTCAAATAAATTACTGTCAAATTTAATAATGCATAACAAAAATGTAAAAAGACTAATTTGCGCAGCACACTCACATACACTAAGCAAAACAAAGTAAACATTAACAAATCTCGGAGAGCTATATCATATAATGGCATTGAAAATGGAATAATTTCAAAAAACATTCAGGAACTAGCAAAACTTCACACATTCCGTAAATATGACAAAAATCACCTGCTATCAAAAAACTAAAAACCCGAACTAACCACTTACTACACACTAACTAAAAATCACAAAATTCATTATCACTATTGTAGTAACAAATTTTAATATAATTACGGTT
>SEYY01006356.1:15000-23683 GCA_009176605.1 Armadillidium nasatum | reverse complement strand
TGTTTCACAGGGTTCTGTATTTGGACCTCTACTGTTCCTAATATAAATATAAAGGATTTGGATCATGAACTTAAATGTATTGTTTATAAGTTTGTAGTGATACCAAAGTGGCTACTTCTGTAAAGAATAGTGATGGATGTAATAGGTTCAAAGTAATCTAGATAGACTTCTTGGATAGATAGATAAGTATGAAATGAATTTTAATAGTAAAAAGTGTAAGATTTTCATGTAGGTTACTTGAATTAAGGATTTAACTATAATATGAATGGAGACTGGCTTGAGTCTGTGGACTATAAAAAAGATTCAGGTGTTATTTAGCAGTAATCTGAAAGTAGCTAATTAATGTGTGGAAGTATGGAAAAGAGCTAATATGTAAGATATAATAAATTGCAATGTTGTTTGCAATTTATTATATCTTAAAGAGGTTAAATGCAAAATGTATAACAGTAATATTAGGCTAGTATGGAGTAGTGAGTACAATCCTTCACCTTTTGATCAAGTTGTAAGTAACAAAAATTCAGTAGCATTAAAAATTTCTATTTTATCAAACTTATTAAATTACATTGCTCGTTTCACCAACTTTAAAAAAAAAAAAAAAATAGAAATTTGATTTTAAAGCACTACTTACCAGCTTTCTAGGAGCATTAAATATATATGTATAATCCAGAAGTAACCATCACTGGAAATCAACATCAAATTTTCAACTGATTCAATGCATATAGTAAAATGGGAGGAAGAGGCGATGTTTGATAATTCCTTAGCAGCAATGCCAAATTCAGACTAAAGAGAAAAAAAAATAAAGAAATAAATTCACAAACAAAACTAATGAAGAAAAATAAAGTCTATTGTATTTTTATATATATATGTTTATACTTTCCATCCACTCAATATACTGGGCTTTCGTAACTTTCAGACACTCATATATATATATATATATATATATATATATATATATATATATATATATATATATATATATATATATATATATATATATATATATATATATATATATATATATATATATATATATATATATATATATATATATATATATATATATATCTTGAAGTTTCTTTTGAAGTAGTAAAATCTGTCTTATGCCTCCATGGGAAGTGAAATTGGAAGAAAAAGGATGAAGAATTACTAAGATTGAACTAAAAAAGTTATAAAGGTTGAAAGGGCATTTAAAATTAATGAAATAGAAGTAATTAAAATCTAGTCATGGAGACGATTATTTTTAAAAGAAGCAAACTGGAAGATAAAATTAACACACTTAACTTTCTTACCTAAAAAGTTTGATTATTAAATAGTTTATTTGCCATCAGAATTTTTATTCATAAAGAATTTTTCCTCTGTGAGGAACAGGATGTTTCTAAAAGTATATCTACAACAATTCAGAAAAAAAAATACATTTCTAACTTTTTAAATTTTAAACACTTTTCTGTAACATAAAAAGATAAATAGCAAAAATTAATTTCTCAAGTTTATAAGACTTCCCACAGGGTTGGTAAGGGTAGTTCTTACATTTGGAAAAATTGGGAAAAAGGTTGTCAATAATACCAGAAAAATTGGGAAAACTTGAGAAAAACGTAGAATAAATAAATTTTATTACATAATTACTTGAATATAAATTAATTTCATACACCTCTCTAAATAATTTTAATCTTATAAAAAAAAAATCACTTGCATTTTATATATTAAAAAAATTCACTATTTGCAACTAGTACAATATTGTTATCTAGATTGTATATTTCATATGCTTTATCCTTTCAAACAAAGTGCCTATATACTTGCACCAGTTTTGCAAGTTACATACATACATACTACTATTAGTGTATTGCTGTATGATATTGACACAGTTTTGCAAAAAAAAAAAAAAATAAAAAAAAATAAAAAAAATAAAAAAAAAAAAAAATTATATATATATATATATATATATATATATATATATATATATATATATATATATATATATATATATATATATATATATATATATATATATATATATATATATATATATATATATATATATATATATAGTAATATTATAGCGTTCACTGTGGTGGATTTTTCGTTTGAGACCAGGTTGCTGAAACTAACAACATACCTACCAGTTGTGAGTTCAACTGGAACTACATAAATACGCACTTTTTGGCATTGTTTGGAACTACACTTAGGGACACCAAGTTTGCAAACACGAGCGTAGGTATTGAAATTGTAAAAAAAAAAAAAAAAAAAAAATTATAGCTATTTTGGAGGAAAAAAAAAAATATATATATATATATATATATATATATATATATATATATATATATATATATATATATATATATATATATATATATATATATATATATATATATCAAATATTTTTTTGGGAGGTTAGGCCTTTTTATTGGCCGTTAAACATAGCTAATGAACAGTGGATTTTTTGTTAAGTTAGGTCAATATGCTGGCTGTTAGGCATAGTTTTACCCTTTAAGTTCAGGTTAGGTCGTCTTACTAGTTTATTAGATCTAAAAAACATTCGACTAAACCTAACCTGAAGTAAAAGTGTAAAAACTACGCCTAAAGGCCAGCAAATTGACCTAACCTTACCAAAACCTACTTCGTTAACTATGCCTAACAGCTAACAAAAATTCCTAATCTAATGTTTGCTATATATATATATATATATATATATATATATATATATATATATATATATATATATATATATATATATATATATATATATATATATATATATATATATATATATAGGCACCACCTCACAAGAGTGGGAAAGGAGAATGGTAAAATAAAATAAATAAATATATGAAATAGCCTGTACAAAATTTTTGTAACGCCAATATTCTTGCAACCTTGTCATAATAGAAACTCAAAGGCTATGTTATTTAATTTCAAATCCCTTCATGTAGTTTCAGTCAAACTAGCAATGCATAAGTATGGTTTTTAGTTTCAACAACCTGGTCTCGTACAAAAAAAAAAAAAAAAAAAACACTACTGTGAATGCTACAATTACTATATATATATATATATATATATATATATATATATATATATATATATATATATATATATATATATATATATATATATATATATATATATATATATATATAAAACCTAATTGTTATATTTATTCAACCTTTCTTAAAAGTCAATATATGAATGATGCTATAGTAAGATTGATTTATCTTTTCTGGGTGGTAAATCTTGATTTTGTTATTACTTTGGTGTATTGGTGACTTTGCATATTAGCTTATATGATATAATCTAATGATATGTAATAAATTACATGCTACACATACTGTAGAATAATGGAATAAAGTTGATTATTTGAATGGGGAAAATAGGAATCTGGGATAGACCATTCATGGTGTATGCCAAGTTAACATTTTATTGACTGGGACAGTCTTGATAGGTCCCTGTGGCTTCTAATTGTCTCTTATTTTCTTATACTCTCATGATTAAGCCAGTTAAATACCTTTATCAAAACCTATATTTTTTGGTAAAAATTGACCTTGGGAACAAAATCTGGGCCTTAGTTTTGAAAATCTTTTTAAACACTTTTGAATTATTTTATGAAAGAAACAACTTTTAATTTCATTTAATGTAGTATGCAATCTTTTTAAAACACCTAAGCACAACATGGTATCTCTGTATAAAATTGATTGTCAACACTATTGTAAAGATGTCAATAAATTGAACTCTTCCAACTTATTATATATAGGCCTGTGTGGCCAACTACATAAGATACAGACCTACTATTAGTTAGACATCTTAGGGCATTTACAAACAAAAAATATATCAGACCTTTAAAAACAATTCAAGGCAAATTCCCAATCAATCCAGATTCTTCGACAGATTTTTCTATCTCTCCCAAAAAAATAAACAAAGTATCACATGATATCAATAAACACTACAAAAGACGACGCCATAATTCATAGTTGCTAAAGCAAAAAGTTTTAGCGATAAAATAACAGAGATTAAAGGAAATAGTTTTATGGTGATAGAAATATATTTGTATATTTAAAATTAATATAATCGGTGAATATATTTGCAGATTTAATTCAAAAACAGTCAAAATTATTATAACGCAAATAAATATTATAAGTCTATGATATATACATTACATTTGAAAAGAAATATTTTAATAATTTCCAAATCTCCATATATTTTATAATTTATCATACTCATTTCTCTCAGTGTATATATATATATATATATATATATATATATATATATATATATATATATATATATATATATATATATATATATATATATATATATATATATATATATATATATATATATATATATATATATATATATATATATATATATATATATATATATATATATATATATATAATATATATATATATATATATATATATATATATATATATATATATATATATATCTGATCTTCAGTGTAGTTTTCGTAAAGAACTCTTTATTGATGGTCATATTTCCCATCTTTTTGACTTGATCCTACACTCTTCGGCATTTCGGTGAATCTTTCGCTGTGGCGCTGGACATATCGAAAGTCTTCGAGACAGTGTGGCACAAAGCTTTGATTTCTAAGCTTTCCTCTTTCGGAATCTATCCTTCTCTATGTGCTCTTCTCTCTGATTTCCTTTCCGGTCGCTCTGTAGCATCTGTTGTAGACGGCTACCGTTCATCCTATAAATCTATAAATAGTGGTGTTCCTCAAGGATCTGTCCTATCCCCTTCACTTTTTCTGCTTTTCATTAATGACCTTCTCTCTATTACTTCTTCTCCTATCCACTCCTATGCTGATGACTCCACCCTTTATCACTGTTTTCAATTTGAAAGACGCCCCTCCAAATGGCAGTTAATTGACGCTAGAATAGTGGTCTTAGAGCAACTAACCACTGATCTTTTTCGTATTTCAAATTGGGGCAGAAAAATCATGGTCATTTTCAATGCCTCAATAACTCAGTTCCTCCGTCTCTCTATTCAACCCAACTATAACATCTAAAACACAAAACTCAAACCTTCATCTGTCCTTAATATTCCTTTTTTAATTTTTTTCCTTTTTCTCTCGAATTTTCTTGGAAAGATCACATTACTCCTTTTTCTAAACAAGCCTCTAAGAGGTTGGGTGTTTTATGTAACTTTTGTAATTACTTCACGCACCCCAGTACGAAGTGACGCTTAGCGATGAATTATTGTTTTAAAGCTGGAAAAATCTTTCGGAAACATTAAAATTGTAAATACAGCTTTTGTGAACGGAGCATCTACTCGTTCGAATGTTTTCAGATGAAATGGATATTTCCGTAATGGACGAGAAGATGGTGAAGATGCCTTTAATAGTGGGATACTTTTCAGTGTGTCTCAGTAGCCAAAATATCGAGAAGATTTATCAGTTGTTGCGTGAAAACTGTCACTTTACACTTAGAATACTAGAAGACGTAGTGAAAATCAGCAACGACACTGTGGGAAATATTGTATCGGAAGATTTACGTAAATGGAATATGTGTTCAGGCTTGGTTTCACATTCTTTGACCCCAGACCTGAAAGAGAAAAGATTTGATTGATTGATTTGACTGCCTCAGCAGGCATTTATCCTGACTTCGTTTTTGAAGATTGTTATCAGCAATGAAATCTGGTGTTTTTTTTTACCTACAATACCAGTAGTAAGCGTCAATCCAATGCTTCGTTCGGAGAAACTTTTCTAAGGCCAACAATACTGCAATTTCAGAAGTATTGTGAGAAGACCATATTAGTGATTTTCTTCTATTGATAGAATATAATTTATTCCAAATGGTCAAATTGCTAAAGCAAGTTACTATAAAAATTATAATGGAGAAGCTACTACAAACAACTTGACGTTCTAAACAGGCCATGAGGGAATTTGATTACTTGTTTCTCCATCGCGACAATTCACCGTCCCACAACATGGCGATCGTGAAATCTGTTTTGGCTAAAAAAAATCTGATTATGCTTGACCACCCTCAGTATTCACCCAACTTCGCCCCTGCTAATTTTCTTTTGTAACCAAAAGAGAAAATACACTTAAATACACTTAAACGTACTTCTCTTTTAAATTAGCATTAAACTAAGTAGACGACTATATATATATATATATATATATATATATATATATATATATATATATATATATATATATATATATATATATATATATATATATATATATATGTGTGTGTGTGTGTGTGTGTGTGTGTGTGTAGAAAAAGAGGGAGAGAGAGAGAGAGAGAGACGGACAGACAAAGAGAGAGCACATAATTATATTTATATAGAGTAGAGTAGGTATGTAATTTGAAAGGTCTAAGTACACCATAATTGGAGAAGGTTAAAAATAAAACACTTCAGATTTTTTGAATCAATAATTTCGTTGGTTTAAAATGTAATTATGCTTCGTGTAAAGGCAGTTTCCTACATTTATTATCAATCGAAGCATGTTTAACTAAGATATCTATTGATTCATTCATATGGCTTATTCCCTTTCTTAATTCATTTATTCATGCAAAATTGATTTAACATATTCATTGGTTTATGTTTTGTTAATTCAATATCTTGTAAGTTGCGTTTGAATTCGCGAAATATGATGAATGTATGATTGGGTCGAACACCCAAAATTTGACCACTCAAAATTTTGATAAAAAGTATAAATAAATGATAAACCAACTTAAAATAAATTTATTTTTATTGCGTCATTTATTTAAAATTTAAATAATAATCAAATTTTGATCTTTAAAATCAAGTGGAGAATTTTTATTTTTATTTTTTTTTTTTTTTTTTATTTTTTTTTATTTTTTTATTTTTTAGTAACGAGTACAATACCTATTTAATATAAGAACTATGTTTAATATAAAATTTAATCACGTATTATCGAATAAATTCCCCAAAATTAATAACATTAACTATTCTTTAAAAATTCGATAAAATATTTTATAAAACTAATATTTAATTATAATAAATATATAATTACTGTTGAATTCTCAGAGTTTTAAAAGGAATCAGGGAGTTAGCTTTAAAAATATGCTGATTTGGTGTTTTATTAATCTTATATATATATATATATATATATATATATATATATATATATATATATATATATATATATATATATATATATATATATATATATATATATATATATATATATATATATATATATATATATATATATATATATATATATATATATATATATATATATATATATATATATATATATATATATATATATATATATATATATATATATATATATATATATATATATATATATATATATATATATATATATATATATATATATATATATATATATATATATATATATATATATATATATATATATATATATATATATATATATATATATATATATATATATATATATATATATATATATATAATATATAATTTAAGTAATTTTAGTCTCCACAATAAAACTATAATTAACTATATAAGATTTTGTAACTTCGGCCCTCTTGACAACAAAATTAATAGCATTGCTGTTCTCTGCATAATGAAATTAGAAAGACGCACACACGAACACACACACATACACCTACACACACACACACACACACACACACACACACACACACACACACACACACACACACACACACACACGCAAACTCTTGTACACACGTATCACGACTTCATTTTGCGAAATCAAGCGTGGAAAGTAATTAATTAAGGGTCCTCTCTTAATAATTTAAAAGCAAACTTTTTTTCATTTTTTTTTTTTATTTTTTATTTTTTTTTTTTAAAATTTTGGTTTCAGAAGATGTTTCTGAAACAAAGGGAAATATGTTTATTCTCTCTGTAATAAAAAGAGTATAAAATTCTCTCTCTCTCTCTCTCTCTCTCTCTCTCTCTCTCTCTCTCTCTAATCATCATGATATATTATATATATATATAAAATAAATGAAATATAATCAACAAATATATAATAATATATACAACTTTTATATATATATATATATATATATATATATATATATATATATATATATATATATATATATATATATATATATATATATATATATATATATATATATATATATATATATATATATCACAGCTGGAAATAAGAGAATTAAGTGATTGCTTCAAAACAATCTGTTCGGTATAATGATACCACACTGCAAAAATTGTCCTAACGAAAAATTGGAACAAGGGACAAAAATGTCACAGTAAAATTTTCAATAGAGAAAAGACATGTTAAGTATAAAAAAAGTCGCTTCACCAATTTATTTTCTAATAAGAAAATATCTGAAAAAATTTGTTGTGACATTTTTGCCACTTGTCCCAACGATTTGTTAGGAAAATTTTTGCAGTATTTTGAAGCTGTAAGGCGATGAACAGTTTATAAAGTTCAATCAAAAAGCTACAAGTTCAATCATCAAACAAAGATATTTTTAAATACTTCTGTGGAATCAGACTTGCCTTCTAGATGCTTAACAGTCACAGTTTGACTAACAGCCTTCTAGATCTTAATAACTTAACAGCCTTCTAGATACTTAACAGCCTTCAACCTAACAGCCTTCTAGATGCTTAAAAACCTAACAGCCTTCTAGATGCTTAACAATTTAACAACCTTCTAAATGCTTAATAACCTAACAGCCTTCTAGATGCTTATCAACTTTAACAGCTT
>SEYY01006356.1:10000-12500 GCA_009176605.1 Armadillidium nasatum | reverse complement strand
AGTCATCTAAATGGTGTTTTCAAGCTCCTTCTTTCTCCGATAAAATCTTTAATAAAGTAAAGGTCAGAATGACTTTTCTCTCTTCATTGTAACTTTTTTCGAACACTTTCGAAAATAAATGTTACATTCACTGTACAATCTCATTTAACAAAAGGATTTAACCATTTTATGACTGGTTTACAGTTTTCGGAAATGAAAATTAAGACAAGAGGGGGGAGTCGAACTTGTTATTGCTACGTCTTTCGATGTATCGTATTGTAGTTTTCAATTACGCAATAATATCAAAAAATTCGCGATATATATATATATATATATATATATATATATATATATATATATATATATATATATATATATATATATATATATATATATATATATATATATATATATATATATATATATATATATATATATATATATATATATATATATATATATATATATATATATATATATATATATATATATATATATATATATATATATATATATATATATATATATATATATATATATATATATATATATATATATATATATATATATATATATATATATATATATATATATATATATATATATATATATATATATATATATATGGGCGAAAAGAGAGAGTAAATAAGCTAAGCTCCTTTCCCCCTTCCCGTGAAAATAAATGGAAAAGGATTGCTGCATATATATATATATATATATATATATATATATATATATATATATATATATATATATATATAATATATATAATATATAATATATATGTGTGTGTGTGTGTGTGTGTGTGGGGGAGGGGTGAATTGTGACTTAAGGCTTAGGTGCTACTAATCTGGGATAAGGGCTTAAATGCTCTTTTCTAAAAAAGAGTTTAGGTGTTCTAATCTGAAATGAACACTTAAATGCGATAATCTGGGATAAGAGCTTAAGTGCCTTAATCTAGGATTCTACTAATCTTGTCTCTGATCTCCAGTATTGCTTTTGTAAAGAGCGCTCCACTGGTGGTTTTCTTTCCCTTTCTCTGACTCTTGGTCCTCAGCTCTTCGAGGTTTCTATGAATCTTTCACTGTAGCGCTGGACATTTCAAAGCTTTGATTTCCAAACCTTCCTCTCTCAGAATCTATTCTTCTCTCTGTGGCCTTTCCTTTGATTTCCTTTCAGGTCGGTCCATAGCAGGTGTAGACGGCCACAGTGCTTCCCTTAAATAGTGGTTCCTCAATCCCTATAAATTTTTTCTACTTTTTATTAATGAACTAGCCGCTCCTATGCCGATGACTCCACCCTTCATTACTCGTTTCAGTTTGAAAGAAGCCCCTCCCAGCAACAGTTAATTTACACAAGAAGGGGTGGCCCAGGAGTAACTAAGCTCTGACTTTCTGGCTCCTTATTAAAGACGGATATTTTGTTGGATTATATCAACGGAAAGGAAGCTTAGACCAATCGGTATTTTATCACAACAACTTAATTATTATTTTTTTATTATTTATTTATTATTATTATTATTATTATTATTTATTATTATTATTATTTATTATTATTATTATTACAATTGTTTTATTATTATTATTATTATTATTATTATTATTATTATTATTATTATTATTATTATTATTATTATTATTATTATTATTATTATTTATTATTATTATTATTATTATTATTATTATTATTATTATTATTATTATTATTATTATTATTATTATATTATTTATATTATTATTATTATTATTATTATTATATTATTATTATTATTATTATTTATTATTATATTATTATATTATTATTATTATTATTATTATTATTATTTTTATTATTATTATTATATTATTATTATTATTATTATTATTATTAATTATTTTTATTTTTAGCAGAAATTTAAAATGATGTTTTTAAATAAAACCGAAATCGACTCTTCTCTTTAAGAAACAAACTAAAACAAACATAAAAATTTTGACATTTTTTTAAAATTTGATTTCTTTTTATTTTTGGTTTTTTTTCGGAAAAAGTTTGAAAAACGTAAAATTAATTGAGTTTTTCAGATCACTATTTGCATTTCATTAAAAATAAATGAGATATTCAAGACTATATATATATATATATATATATATATATATATATATATATATATATATATATATATATATATATATATATATATATATATATATATATATATATATATATATATATATATATATATATATATATATATATATATATATATATATATATATATATATATATATATATATATATATATATATATATATATATATATATATATATATATATATATATATATATATATATATATATATATATATATATATATATATATATATATATATATATATATATATATATATATATATATATATATATATATATATATAAACTGAATAAATTGTCAAGAAGGTATTTTAGATGTTCGTAGATTTTAGTCTTGAACTGATTAAAGATTATACTTACTGATAAACTAAAGGAAAGTTCCACATACTATTGG
>SEYY01006355.1:27500-47500 GCA_009176605.1 Armadillidium nasatum | reverse complement strand
AGCATGAAACTTCATTAAAAATAGAAAAATTAAATCTAGGCCTACATTATATATATATATATATGAATCCTATTGGTTCACAGATATTTACTATTTAGTTGTTTAGGAAAGAGTGTGTGTGAAAAATTGCTTTGATTGCATTTACAAATAAATTGTATAATTGGAAATTATTGAAAATAGGATTGATTAATTATCTTCATAACTTCATTTTTTTAAATTTACTACATTTGAAAGTGCAATTTGATTCTAAATTATAACATAATTCTAAAAGTTTCCTAACTTCTCTCCTACAATCAGAGTTTTAGTACAAAAAATAAATATCCATCAGTTTGATCAAATATTTTAATTTATAAACTTGTTATTCACAAATTTCAAAGTATTTTTTGAAATTCTCTAATTCTCATCATGGCATCTGGGTAAGTGTAAACTTTCTTTGTTTTCTTCTTATTTCATTTTAGCTTTCTCCTAAACTCTTATCATATATATATAATGTAACTAGGCATTTTACTGTATTATGGTTTAATTAAGGCCTTATGTTTTTCTATTTTAAATTTTTGTTTATTAATAGATTGATACATTTTAGTAAAATTTTCTGTATAACATATGTAGCAAGTATGATTTGAGAGATTTTACATTTTTATGAAAATTGTTTCATAAAACAATTGGAGTAGCCATTTTAGAGTAGCCTTTTAAATTTTTAAATATTTGGCATTTGTTTTAAATATATTTTTTTTTATATATATATATATATATTATATATATATATATATATATATATATATATATATATATATATATATATATATATATATATATATATATATATATATATATATATATATATATATATATATATATATATATATATATATCCTAGTGTATCCTAGGGATAGGAATTGATGAATTATGTATCCCTAGGATACACTTTACAAGTTATTAACAAACAATATCACAGAGCCAAACTCTTCCTAAATATAAGGATAAAAATATTTCACTACGTGAACCCCCCAGTAATACTGTAGTGATTCCTTATAATGATTCTTTGTTGTCTTTAAAATTTACTTTCTCCTCACTTTGCAATATCCATCTGATTTTTAGTTTCCCTGATAAAATTTCTTGTACTCTTATCACAAATAATCCTACATTTACAGAAAAGATGGGAGGGGTCTATAAAATTCCATGCAATACTTGTAACTGTTTATATAGGCAAAACTATCAAATCTTTGCAAACTCGTGTAGAACAACACAAAGCCGATGTAAGAAGATGCAACACCAGCAATACAATTTTTCTTCATATAGCAATCACAAAATAAACTGGAATGATGCAACATTTTTATTTTCATCAAGGTCAAAAAAATCTAAACATTCATTGGAGCATTTTTTATTAAAGCTCAAGAAAATTTCAATACTTCTTCAGGCTTTTTTGATATAGACATCGTTCTTTTAGGTTATTTGAAGAGCATTTAAAAAAGTTTTTCCACATGTGCAATAGGTGCCAGATTTGGTATCTTCGATGTTAGGTAATTTTTTATTTTTTATTTTTCAAACTTCTGGCAAATTGATGCTTCTTACTTTTGTTTTCTGTCTTCTGTCCTCATTTGCGCTGATGAGAGGGAAGAGTTAGTTTCCTGAAACGTTCGTGGCTCTTTTATACTTGTTACTTGTTATTTTCTATATTTATTTATTTTTCCCTTCATTTTAACTTTTTATTTTTTATTTTTTTATAATTAGTGGTTTTAAATAGAAATATATATATATATATATATATATATATATATATATATATATATATATATATATATATATATATATATATATAATATATATTATATAATATATATAAAAACCTGAAAATTTTTTTTTTAATTATATTTTTTCAGGTTTATATATATATATATATATATATATATATATATATATATATATATATAATATATATATATATATATATATATATATATATATATATATATATATATATATATATATATAATGAGTGCAAATATGAACATTTTATTTAACATTTTGAATCACAGGGATTCATCTTCAGCTAAAATGAAATTAAAAGCAAAAAATTAATGCACAAAAATTAAAATAGTAAAAAATTTATAAAAGAACAAAAGTATTAAGTAAAAACACACCACAACTCATGAAAACATCCTAAGATCAGAACAGACTGGAAATTACAGAAATTAAGTACCAGTAAAAATTAAAAAGGTTGGTTGGTTGGTGAAAAAAAATATATTAAAGTAAAAGCATACCCATATACATATTAGTAGAATAAAAACTAAAGGATAAAATAATTTAAATTAGAAATGGACGAATAAAAACAATACCAATAATAAAAGGCGAAAAATTGAAAAATAATAATAATAATAATGATAACAAATACAAAAATAATAAAAATAATGACTGGCATCAATAATAACAAATGGAATAGCAATGATAATAAGAAAAACAACCATAATAAAATAATAAATAATAAAAAAAGATTATAAAAATGACAAAAATGCAAAAAATAATAATAATAAAAATAAAATTGATACCAAAAACAAGCCTAAAAACAGCAGTAATAAAAATAAAAATGATCATGAAAATAAAGGTGAAAATAGAAACACAACTAAATGTAAAAATGAAAATGAAAAATATAAAAGTGGAAATGAAAATTAAAGTAAAGATGAAGGTAAGAATGAATGTGAAAAAAGGAAATGAGAATAGAACTGAAAGTAGAAATGTAAGTAAAAATAAAAATGAGGGTGAAAATGAAAGTAAAAAATGATAAAAATGGAAATGAAGATGAGAAAGAAAGAGAGGTTGAAAATAAAAATGAATGTAATAGTAATAATAAAAACAATAAGAATAACAATAAAATAAAAATGATAAAAAAAATAATAATAATAGTAACAATGTCAATGATAATAAATACACCATTTTGATGCTGTTCACATTAAATTTAAAAAAAAATTTTTTTTAAAATTTAAAATAAAAAATGTGCATCTCACCCAACTATACAACCTCTGCCTTGTCAAGAGTTGTATGAAAAGAACCACCCCAGATGTGTGGAGCAGACTCCATACAGGAGAGAACAACACCCCTATAAAGAGAAAGCAACTGGATTGATATAAAAAAAAAATTATGAAGGCACACAATACACAACCTTTTAAATGCTTGTTTAGAAAGAGAAGTAATGTGATCCTTCCAAGAAAGATCACAAGAGAAAGAAACACCTAGAATATTAAGGACAGATGAAGGCTTGAATTGTGTGTTTTCGAATAAGATATTGTAGTTGTGTGGAAGATAGTGTTGAGCAGAGATATGGAGGAACTGATTTTTTGAGGCATAGAAAACCACTATGTTTCCTCTGGCCTCAATTTGAAATGCAAGAGAGATCAGTTCTCAGTTGCTCCAAGGCCACCTTTCTAGCTTCAATTAACTATTGCTAGGAGGGGTGCCTTTCAAACTGAAAGAACTAATGAAGGGTGGAGTCATCAGCATAGGAGTGGATAGGTAGTGAAGTAATAGAGAGAAGATTATTAATGAAAAGTGGAAAAAGTGTTGGGGGATAGGACAGAATACTGAGGAACACCACTATTGATAACTTTAAAGGATGAACAGTGGCTGTCTAGAACAGCAGCTATAGAATGACCGGAAAGAAAATCGAGAGAAGGATAGATTCTGTAAGAGGGAAATTTTGATATCAAAGCTTATACAAGACCCTATCAGAGGCTTTCAAAATTTCCAGCGCAATAGCAAAAAAGATTCACCAAAATGTTGTAGAGCTGAAGACGAAAGAGTCAGAGAAGAGAAAGGAGATCACCAGTAGAGCGTTTCTTAGGAATCATACTAGCGATCATAGATAAGATTTAAAGAATTGAGAGGTTTCCAAATCTTCCTTTTAAGGATAGATTAAAAAACTTTAGAAAGAAAGGAGGTTAAAGAAATGGGATGATAGTTGGAGGGTTGAGAGGGGTTCCTCTTCTTTGGCACAGGCTGAATGAGCTCAAGTTTCCAGCAAGAAGGGAAAGTTGAAGTAAAAAGATAGACAAAATAGTTTACCAAGTCAGGGTGCAAGCTCAGAAACACAAGTTTTGAGAACCACAGTAGGGATACCATCAGGACTGTATGTCTTCTTAATGTTAAGCTCTGAGAGAGCCGAAGTAACATCTTAAGTAGAAATTACAATTGTAAGCATAAATGAGTTGGAAAGAGCTGGAAGAGGAGTAAAAACTCCAAAATCATCTAAGACTAAATTTTAAGCAAAAGTTTGAGCGAAGAGTTCAGCTTTAGAAGAAGGCAAAACCGCAGTTGTGGCATCAGAAAATTCTAGAGGAAAGAAAGAGGAAGTATCAAAGTTAGAGTTAAAATTTTTTGCAAAATGTCAGAAAGGGTGTGAAGAAGAACCAGAAAGATTGCATTTTCAACAAAGAAAAGAGCTTTTGGTGTTGTGGAGGATAGATTTTGCATGATTCCAGGATGAAATATAAATTGAATGAGTTTCTGGAGTTTGAAGACAACTGCAATCCTTGAAGGCAGCATCCCTGTGGCAAATAGTACCAGAAAAAGCAGAGTTAAGCCAAGGTTTGTTATATAGGATTATTAGAAGAAAGAATATGTAACATATGCCTCCATACCAGGGAGAATCACTTTAGTAGTAATGTGTTCTGCACACTCCGAGGGTCCCCTCCCATGGAAGCAATATATATATATATATATATATATATATATATATATATATATATATATATATATATATATATATATATATATATATATATATATATATATATATATATATATATATATATATATATATATATATATAGGGACCGACTGGGGCTGGAATTTTGCCAGGGCCAGGGTTCTGGCTGGGGTTACCTAAGATTTGTAGAGGTCAAAAGCACTGAAATTTTAAGTTATGAAAATTAGATATAAATTTAATTGTTTACTTAATTATAAGGAAGGAGTAGAATAGCCAACTTTCACTAAAATTAATGATTATATGCATTTTCTCCGGAAAAAAATTCAGAAAATTATACAGATTTTGTATAATAAAAGTTTAAAAAAGTACAAAAATTAAAAAATTTTTTTTTCTGATTCACAATAGTGATTCAATAAGTTTACTTAGGTAAGACCCTTGGGAAAGTTTGAAAAAATGTAAGATATAAAATTATCAATATAACCTGTATTTATACATATTATTATTTTATTGCTATGTATCAAACTTATATCATTTAGCTACATTATTTAAAAATTATTTTTATACTTCCAGTCAATATGGCTAAAAGATCAGCTTCAGCAGTATGGGAGTACTTTACAATGTTTCAGGATAGGCTCGAAATAGCTAAATGTAACATCTGTAGTCAGGAAATTAGAAGAGGACCTCAGGGTGCCCAAAGTGAAAAATTTTCAACTAAATAATTTGGGCTAAAATCAAAACACAAAGATGAACATTCACTAGCAGAAACGGAGCGGGGTAAAGAAAAAGAAAATATTGGAAAACTGTCAATATTAATGAAAAGTGTTGATATATATATATCTCATAAAACAAAGGAACGCACTAAAACGCCAAAACAACCCCACACAACTCACCAAAACACAAATAGAAACACTAAACAATCAAATATCGACCCAAATAAAAACTCACACAACCAACAACTACCAAAACTTCCTCATCAAAAACTTGGACAACACAAACAGCAAAAGAGTCTGGAAAACAATCCACACAATCCACAACGCAAAAAACAACCCACTTCACACTCACGAAACTTCCAACCAATCCCACTACACAAACCCCATTAACTCCCAAACAACACATCAACCTACTGGCCACACACTTCGCTAAGCAAAGTAGCTTACCTACCCACCCACAAAACAGGAAAATAATAAGAAAACTGAAAAAGCTACGCAACAACCAAAACATCTTAAACACCATCACACCCACAATGACTCAAAACACCATTAAAACTATCAAAAACTCTCCAGCAACAGGACCAGACAACATATCAAATATTCACCTAAAACACCTATCCCACCACACAATCACATACAAACCTCCATCTTCAACAAATCCATCCAACTCAACTATATCCCCCCCAATGGAAAAAAGCATTAATCATCCCTAAACTAAAACCGGGCAAAGACCCTTCAAACCCCTCCTCCTACCGCCCAATCTCCCTATTATCCACCATCTCAAAACTTCTTGAAAAACTAATCCTAAATTCTATCCTCCAATTCATCCCACAAACAAAACTTCCAACACGGGTTCAAACCCAACCACTCCACCACCACTGCACTTACCAACATCATCCAACCCATAATAAACGGACTAAACCATAAGCCTTATCACAAAACTATACTAATAGCAATTGACATAAACAAAGCCTTCGATACTGTCCCGAAGACATAATCTTATCCATAAAATCCTCCAATCCAACATCCCAACAAACACTAAGAAATGGCTAACCAACTTCCTATCAGGAAGAACCGCCCAAATACAACAAAACGGCCATAAATCACGTACCATCAACTTAAGGAACGGAGTTCCGCAAGGAGCCATACTCTCCCCCACTCTATTCAACCTGTACACAGCAGACCTCCCTCAACCCCAAACAACTTTCACCCGCATAATATCATACGCAGACGACATAACTATTACCACCACTCACAAAAACCTCACCACCGCAACATCTCTCACACAAGACTACATAACACAACTCCAATCTTGGCTAGCAGAAAACAGGATGACGGCATCCCCAAACAAATCCTCCATAACCCTTATAACAACAGACAAACACATATCCAACACCCACCCACAAGTCCTACTAAACAACACCCCCATACCCCTCAACAAAACCCCAAAAATTCTCGGCCTAACATTTGACACTCACCTCACCTTCTCCAAGCACATTCAAAATACCACCTCAGCCGCAAACAGAAAACTCAACATCCTCAAAACAGTGGCCAATACAGACATAAACAACAACATACAAACCTCAATTGCAATCTACAAACAATTTATACGCCCCACCATTAACTACGCCTCCCCTGTCTGGCACCCTCTGCTCTCCGACAAAAACTTAACGACACTCCAAATAACGCAAAATAAAGCCCTCCGCACCATCACCGGCTGCACACGCACAACCCCTCAACAACACCTACATAACGAAACCAAAATACTACCCATAAGGAATCACCTCGAAATGATAGGCACCCAATTTTACGCAAAAACACGTCTACCCACCCACCCATGTCACAATACTCTCCTCCAACCTACCCCACAGAGACTAACACACCCTCCATCATCCACCGGCGCCTACTACAAACAGATCCTAAATCACATCCCCCCTCCTCCCCCCAATACCACAACAACCAAACATATACACACTCAACTAACACATTCATACTTGATAAACAGACCTCCAAACAACACACTAAACGAACCCCCCCCCCGAAATAAACCCCGACTTCAACAACCTCCCAAGACACTTACAAACCTCACTTGCAAGATTGAGATGCGGGCACCACCCAAACCTACAACATTACAAACACAAATTCAAAATAAACCAGGCAGCATCTCCCACCTGTACTAGATGCGGAATGGCCCCGGAAACCGTAAAACACTTTCTATTACGCTGTCCTTCCAACTCTCGCCCCAAAATCTTCTGGGGCATCACTTCTTTGAAGGATCTCTGGACGAGACCGACTGCGGCGGGAAGCTTCATTAGCGAAGTGTGGCCGCCTCAACATGGGGTGGTCAGGGGGTGAGAAGGTAAAAAAAAAAAAAAAAAAAAAAAAGGTATATATATATATATATATATATATATATATATATATATATATATATATATATATATATATATATATATATATATATATATAATATATATATATATATATATATATATTATATATATATTATATATATATATATATATATATATATATATATATATATATATATATATATATATATATATATATATATATATATATATATATATATATATATATATATATAAATAAAAAAAAATTTTATATATATATATATATATATATATATATATATATATATATATATTATATATATATATATATATATATATATATATATATATATATATTATGAAATATTTTTATATTATTTGACTGATGGAGCTGAAATTTTCATTGTTTATGCATTTTCCCCCGAAGTTCTAAGTTGGTTTTGAGCATTTTTCTGAGCCTATAATGGTTTGGACCCAAAAAAATGAATAGTGGGGTCAAACCACTAGTCCGCATGAGCTGAAAATTTAGCTGAATAATCTTAGCCCCAATTTCTTGCATTGGTGGGAACATTTTTGATATGTCTAGAAAAAAAAGTTATAAGCACTTGAAATTTTTTTTTTGCAAAAATCGGACTCTTCCTGAGAAAATAATTAATTAAAAAATATGCTACCTACCAATTTCATTATTTTTGGATATTGTTTAGAGGAGGGAGGGCAACAACTTTTATTTAGTGCATTGTTAAATGCTATTTGTTTGAAATGAGATATAGCCTCTCAAACTTTGGGAGTTTTTGAAAGTTGGTCAAAAATGAACCTGTTTTGAAAGGCTATATCTCAAAAACAACGAATCGCATCGAATAAAGGAATTTCTAGCCCCATCTCTATACACCCACCAAAAATAAGAAATGTCATAGTTGTAGTTTTTTAAAATAATTTTCTCCGAAAAGGTGGATTTAAAAAAAAAAAAATTTTTTTTTTTTTTTTGATAGTTGGTCAGTTTTGGGCTTATAACATTTTTCCTATAACTCTAAAAACAAAAGTCTGTTAGAAACTTCTGTAGTCTATAGAATTCTAAATATACAATCCAAATATCAGGTCATTTCAAAAAGTTGTTTGGCCTCACTATTCATTTGAAAAAGGTCATATTTCCAAAAACTTTTTAACTATTATAGACTCAGAAAAACACTAGAAATGGACTTTTTCACCAAGAAAAAAGTTATATACACTAAAAAATTTCAGAAGAATCAGCTGAAAATTAAAAACAAAATTTGAAATTGCTGTTCCCTTAATAAGTATAATTTGCCATTTTAACCCTGGCAGGCAAACCTTGATTTTTAGCTGGGACAGAGGCCGGGGTTTGAAGGGGCCCGGTCAGTCCATATATATATATATATATATATATATATATATATATATATATATATATATATATATATATATATATATATATATATATATATATATATATATTAGGGATGGAGTGATACCAAAAATTTTTCTGTTACCGATACACAGTTTCAACTTGACCGATATGATTCCTAAAAATATACTTATACCGATACCAATTCTGAAATTTTAAGAAAAATGTGTCTATATATATATATATATATATATATATATATATATATATATATATATATAATATATATATATATATATATATATATATATATATATATATATATATATATATATATATATTCCAGTAAGGCTCTAAGGGTTTATCAACTGGGCCAGCACTTGTCTCCAACTAGATCTGTCATTAATAACTTCATCTTCCACCAACTGTTCTACCGTAGGCAGCTGATGTCGCCTCAGTGAATCCCCAATTAACCCCCCCATCTCTTCCTGGGTCTCCCTTTTGGACTTCTTCCTTTTGGCATCCACTCTCCCCTCTGACATCCTTTCCACTCGTCCCAACCATCTCAGTCTTCCTGCATTTATCTTTTGATTAATTGGTTCAAGCCGTATACTTTCTCTAATTCTTTCTCCTTATCCTCTACCTTCTTGTCCTTCCCACCATCAACCGTAGCACCCTCATTTCTGCTTCTTTAGTTTTACTTTCTTTTCTTGTTGTTGTACTCTAAGTCTTCTCTCCATTTACCAAAATTGGGGTCAGAGTACTTTAAAAAATTACTTTCTTTGCTTCTATATCCATTCTTCTGTCGACCAAGATTGGGTACAGTGTCCTCACCACTCTTCTGTATTTCTCCATCCTGTTGGTGATTTCCAGCATATTTCCTTATTCCCTTGTGAATACTCCCCCCCCCCTGAAAAACTCACATTTTTCCACCATCCTGGCACCCTCACCTCCTGGCCATTCACCTTCAGCACAAGGTCCTCTCCCTCCTCTTTCCTGCTAACTATTAACAGTTCTGTCTTTTCAACATAAACACTCAATTCTGCCTCTTTAAGCTTTTCAGCAAAACTTCTTACCACCTTTTTTAATTTCTCCCTATCTTGGCTCCATATATATATATATATATATATATATATATATATATATATAATATATATATATATATATATATATATATATATATATATATATATATATATATATATATATATATTATATATCTTCTGGTGGGTAAAGACCAGAGGCCTACTAATTTCCACCAGAGTTGAGGCAAACATGCACCGGTACACGCTTGAAAGTCTGCAAGTCAAAAGAAGTTGGGAAAACAGATAAAGGGAGTGTGATCTAGACTTTACCAGTAAAGTACGTATAAGATTAGACAAAGCGGTTAAGTCTGGGATCAGACAGTTGGACAGAGAAAGGATAAGACTGTGTAGAAAGGCGTGTTGCACGAGCCCTTCTCAATGGAGGATAAATGCAACGTGAGAGTTCAGCGATAGTATAAAGGGAGTGATGCAAAGTTCGATGGCAGAAAGAGATTGGAGAGAATTAGTGAGAGCACTAAAGTTAAGATGAAAAGCCATAGACTCCATCTTGTAAAGAAGAGCTGCGAGAGTGGAACCACTCCAGATGTGTGAAGTGTACTCCACACAGGTGAGAACAACACGCCTATAAGAGAAAGCAACTGGATTGGCGTAAAAAAATCACGAAGGCGCAACAGAACATCCAACCTCTTAGAAGCTTGTTAAGAAAGAGAAGGAATGTGATCCTTCCAAGAAAGATCACCAGAAAAAGAAACACCCAGGATATTAAGAACAGATGAAGGCTTGAGTTGTGAGTTTTCAAAGAAGATGTTATAGTTGTGTGGAAGATAGTGTCGAGTAGAGATTCGGAGGAACTGAGCTTTTTAGGCATTGAAAACAACTATGTTTCCTCTGCCTCGATTTCAAATGCCAGAAAGATCAGAGGTCAGTTGCTCCAAGGCCACCATTCTAGCTGGGAGGGGCGCCTTTCACACTGAAAGGAAAATGAAGGGTGGAGTCATCAGCATAGGAGTGGATAGGTAATGAAGTAATAGAGAGAAGATCATTAATGAAGAGTGGAAACAGTTTTGGGGACAGGACAGAATACCGAGGAACACCACTATTAATAGATTTAAAGGATGAACGGTTACCGTCTACGACGGTAGAGGCTGAATAAGTGCACGTTTCCAGCATGAAAGGAAGGTTGAAGTAAAAAGACAGACAAAATAGTTTACCAAGGCAATGTGCAAGCTCAGAAACACAAGTTTTGAGAACCACAGGAGGGATACCATCAGGACCGTATATCTTTTTGATGTTGATGAGTTGGATGGAGTTGAAGGAGGAGGAATAGCCCCGGAATCGTCTAAGGCTGAATTAGAGGCAAAAGTTTGAACAAAGAGTTCAGCTTCAGGTGAAGGCAAAACGGCAGTTGCGCCATCGGAAGATTCTACAGGAGGAAAAGAGGAATAAGCAAAGTTAGAATTAACATTATTTGCAAAATGCCAGAAAGAATGTGAAGAGGAACCAGAATTATTATTGCATTTTCTACTGAGAAGAGAGTTTTTAGTGTTACGAAGGTTTGATTTTGCACGATTCCGGGATGAAATATCAGTAGCGTGAGTTTCTGGAGTTTGAAGACTATGGCAATCCCTGAAAGCAACATCCCTGCTGCGGAGAGCGCGAGAACAAGCAGAGTTAAAGGGTTTGCAAGGTTTAGTAGAAGGGAAAGAATATGGAATGTACGCCTCCATGCCAGAGAGAATCACCTCGGTAATGCGTTCTGCACACTCCCAAGGACCCTTCTCACTGAAACAATAATCATTCCATGGAAAATCAAAGAAGTACGACCGCAAGTCCGACCAGCTTGCTGCTCCGAAATGCCACAAACGTTTCCTTTCAATAGAAAGGAAGACTTGAAGAGATAGAAGAGGATACAGAGATGAGAAGTTGATCGGAGGAACCAAGAGGAGGAAAGAATTTAACAGTATAAAGAGAAGGATTAGAGGTTTGAAAAAGGGTTAGAAAGTTGGGTTCATCTCCAAGATGATCAGGAATACGAGTAGGGAGCTGCACCAACTACTCAAGGTCTTTTTGGATAGCGAAACAGAGGGCAAATTCACCAGCTGTATCATGAGAACTAGAAGAAAGCCATTGGCACTGGAGAATGTTGAAATCACCTAATATGATGATTTCATAGAAAGGAAAGGAGAGAATGTGCTCCATTTTGGATTTTAAATAGTCGAAGAATTTATGATAGTCAGTAGAATTAGAGATAAATAAAGAACAAATGAATTTAGTCGTAGAATGGTAAGAGAGCCTGAGCCATAAGGTGGAAAATTCGGAAGACTCCAAATTAGAGACTCGAGAACAAACGACATCGTTGCGTACGTATGCACAACAACTAGCTTTGGCTGAAAATTGAGGATAGGGACAGTAGGAGGAAACAGAATAGGTTTTTTTTTTTTTTTTTTTTTTTTTATTTCACCTCTGGTGGGCAAAGGCCAGAGGCCTACCAAAATTCCACCAGAGTTGGGGGAAAAGACGGAAGCCTGGTCAAACTAAAGGCCGACATGTCCCGATACACGACGTTTGAAGGTGTGTAAGTCATTTGAAGTGTGTGTAAGTTTGCTATCAGAATGCTCAAAACATCTCGGTTTTGGTCAAGAACAAGAGGTGAAGTCTAGAAGAAGAGAGGTGATGTTCAACAAAGTGGAAATTGGAGTGCAGACCATGAATGTTGCAGAAATTAATGAAAAAATAGACCGTGCATCAGGACAAGCTGGCTGCAGAGTCTTGGTGGCAACAACCCCATCATTGGAGGCCACCAACTCCCAAGTGGTGACGGGAAAAGGGGTGGATGAGGGGCTATTTTTGAAAGCCAGCCCTCGGGGCTTCTCCGAGACTACTGGTGTTGACGCCATTATTAATTTGCTTTTATTTATTTTTTTTAAAAGGGTGTGTGTCTGTAAAAGTGTTTTATGTGTGTTAAGGAGAGCCTACTCTGTGTAGAAGAAGGTGGAGATGAACACGAAAGGGATAGAACCATTGGGCACCGGGATGAGATGGAAGTATCCTTTACATCCCATATACCCAATGGGGGGTAATCTCATCGCCTCGGTAGCGCTACTTCCCTCCCCCTTATATATATATATATATATATATATATATATATATATATATATATATATATATATATATATATATATATATATATATATATATATATATATATATATATATATATATATATATATATATATATATATATATATATATATATATATATATACACACACACATTTTACCTTCCTTTACCTTCTCACCCCCTGACCACCCCACGCTGGGGTGGCCACACTTCGCTAATGAAGCCACCCACCGCAGACGGCCTCCTCCAGAGATCACCCAAGGCAGAGATA
The DNA here is from genome assembly GCA_009176605.1 of Armadillidium nasatum. Taxonomy (NCBI): domain Eukaryota; kingdom Metazoa; phylum Arthropoda; class Malacostraca; order Isopoda; family Armadillidiidae; genus Armadillidium; species Armadillidium nasatum. The sequence goes on along the minus strand of SEYY01006355.1, from coordinate 33,939 downwards.
TCCCAGAAGATTCTGAAGCGAGAATTAGAAGGACAGAGTAACAGGAAGTGTGACACGGGTCTCCGGGGCCTCTCCGCATCTGGTACAAGTGGAAGATGTTGTCTGGTTTAATTTGTATTTGTGTTTGTATTGTTGTATATATATATATATATATATATATATATATATATATATATATATATATATATATATATATATATATATATATATATATATATATATATATATATATATATATATATATATACTCACTGGCACATCCCTTTTCAAGGAGGGGGGGCATAATTAAAGGATTAAAAAAAAAAAAAAAAAAAAAAATTCCTGAATCTAATATAGATCCCTCAGGTAGGCGTAGACAGAGCATTTAGAGAGAGGCTTTTTTAAATACAGCAGGAGAAACAAAAGATATAGTTCCACACAACAGACATTGCTGGAAAAGATTAGGTACCACAATGTCAAGCCTTGAGTTTGCAATGCTCACACAAAGTTCATGTGAAATCAAGATACCCCTTGTGCTGAGAGGTCGATGCAATGGTGGTGGAATGCGAGAGGTCAACTCCTTTAAGCACCTGCTTTTGTAGTACCTATAGAAAAGAGAGAGTGCCCCAACATCGCCTCGCAGAGAAAGAGGGTCAACAAAGTTGAAAGTAGGGGACAGTTTATTAATCTTTTAGCCTTAGACTCAACCTTATCCAAAAGAAGGGTGGAACTGGAACCACCCCAGATGTGAGAACAGTACTCCATGCAAAAACGGATAAGACCCTTATATAATTGGAGTAAAAGTTTAAAAGGAAAAAATTCCCGCAATCTGAACAGAACTTCCAGCATTTTAGAGGGCACCTTAGCAACCTTTGTGATACGATGTTTCCAAGATAAATATTCTTGGTCTGAACATAAACAATAAATTATGTTGTTCACTGGCGATACGGGAGAGCCGTCGAAGGAAATATGAAAGCTGGAAGGTATTTTTGAGAGAGATGTGAATTTGAGTTTTTAAAGAGTTGAATTTCACAAGGTTGCTGTGGCCCCACCAAGAAATCCCATCCATATTGCCAAGATTGGAATCAGAAAGTTGAAGACTAGAAGCAAAACAGGGAGCAGATTTGAAATGCGTAGAAGAATGGAGAGTTAAGTCGTTGGCATAAGAATGAACAGAGTTAGGAGTACAGCTGAGGAAGTCGTTGATGAAAACTAAGAATAAAGTAGGAGATAGAACAGAACCCTGAGGAACACCATTATTTTATATATATATATATATATATATATATATATATATATATATATATATATATATATATATATATATATATATATATATATATATATATATATATATATCGGTCACCATCTTAATAGTTACTAATGTAATAAATTAGGGATTAAGTTTAAAATAAACTACTTTAGAAAACAAACAAAAATTGTATGAAGGAAATAGCTTGAAAATAAATGGAAACGCAGTTTTGTGCTTTTCAAAAAATCACTTTTAGTGAAAAGCAACATATCAATGTTCTGGGAACAAAATTATCGAGAAGCAACATGACAAAATATTACGTAATATCAATAAAAAGTTACATAATTTAATTTGATAATTAAATAAATGAACAGTTAAGTATAACAAGTTGATCCATGATATACAAAGAGTTAACTGTCTTAATTTGACCAAAATTGTATCTGTAGTTACAAAGATAATAGAATATAGGCAAAAAAATTTAAATAACTGTTAATTAGTTATTAATTAATTGAAAATTTCGAAAATAAAGTAAACAATGTTTCGTGATGTTCGAAACTCTATAGCCAATGAAAGTGAACATTCAAAAAAGTGTAAGCCAACAGGATTAAGTTACTTTAAAAAATCTGGTATCAGTATCGGTGATTTTTTGCTGATATCGATACCGATTCCGATACCGATACTTCACTCCATTCCTTATATATATATATATATATATATATATATATATATATATATATATATATATATATATATATATATATATATATATATATATATATATATATATATATATATATATATATATATATATATATATTTTACAGCAGCTTGAACTTCAAAGAAAAGTTTGTAACATGTCCTTACAATGAATCTCATTCTATTGATCCTTTACGGATGCCCAGACATTTAATAAAATGTAGAAAGGTGAGAAATCTTTTCTGTTTAAAATGTTAATATGAATTTGTTCATATTTAGCATATTTTTAAATTGACAATTGCTGTTATTTTTGAATTTTTTTCATTAATTTTTGGAGAGTTGATGCCAAACCTTGTTTAAGTATTTTCAGAATTCAGAAATTTTTATTTAGAGGTATAATTACAGGTTATACATTGTTTCAGTAGGTCCTACTCTACTAGATACAATATTTAAAATTAGCTGTACATTATTTTTAATCATGTTATATAATATATATATATATATATATATATATATATATATATATATATATATATATATATATATATATATATATATATATATATATATATATTATATATATATATATATATATATATATATATATATATATATATGTTGGTCAAGGAAGCGGTTTTGAACGTAAACGAATAACATTTATATTTATATTAATTAAATAATCTGGCGGTGTCTGGTAGCAAGCTCAGATGGGATTGCAAGACAGAGAAATCTCTCTCTTGACGCTCTCTTCTTCTTGCCTCTCATACAAGACATGTTATTCGCGCCTCTCCATATATGCGGTCTTTCATCATTTGTATATTAATATAAGAATAAACATTTATTATAACGTCAATAAAAACATCTAGTGTCATATTCTCTACTCATTTACCTAAGACATATATATATATATATATATATATATATATATATATATATATATATATATATATATATATATATATATATATATATATATATATATATATATATATATATATATATATATATATATATATATATATATATATATATATATATATATATACACATACACACACAAGTTCTGGGTTCATCCGATCACCTTATCCCTAACAGGAAGATTTGGAAACATCTCAATTCTTCTAATCTTATCTCTGATCGCCAGTATGTCTTTCGCAAGAAACGCTCTACTGATGATCGTCTTTTCTGCTCTCTGACTCTTGGTCCTCCACTCTTCGGCATTTTGGTGAATCTTTTGCTGTTGCGCTGGACATATTGAAAGCTTTCGATAGCGTCTGGTACAAAGCTTTGATTTCCAAACTTCCCTCTTTCAGAATCTATCCTTCTCGCTGATTTCCTTTCCGGTCGTTCTATAGCAGCTGTTGTAGACGGCCACTGTTCTTCCGTTAAATATGTTAATAGTGATGTTCCTCAGGGTTCTGTCCTATCCCCCAACACTTTTTCTGCTTTTCATTAAAGACCTTCTCTCTATTACTTCATCTATCCACTCCTATGCCGATGACTCCACCCTTCATTACTCTTTTCATTTTGAAAAGCGCCCCTCCCAACAACAGTTAATAGGAGCAAGGAGGGTGGCCTTGGAGCAACTAACCTCCGATCTATCTCGCATTTTAAATTTTGGCAGAGAAAACATGGTCATTTTCAATGCCTCAAAAACTCAATTCCTCCATCTCTCTACTCGTCACAATCTTCCACACAACCATGATATGTTCTTCGAAAACATACAACTCAAACCTTTATCTCTCCTTAATATTCTTGATGTTTTTTTTTTAGTGATCTTTCTTGGAAAGATCACTTAATTTCTCTTTCTAAACAAGCTTCTAAGAGGTTGGGTGTTCTGAGGCGCCTACAGCATTTCTTCACACCACCCCAGTTGCTTGCTCTGTATAGGGGTGTTGTTCGCTCCTGTATGGAGTATGCGTCACACATCTCGGGTGGTTCCACTCATACAGCTCTTCTGGAAAAGGTGGAATCTAGGCCTTTTCGCCTTATCAACTCTTCTGATCTCACTTATTCTCTCCACTCCAATCTCTTTCTGCCCTTCGAATTGTTGCTTCACTCTCTCCATACTATCGCTATTACAATGGGCGCTGCTCTTCTGAACTTTCTCGTCGCATACCTCTTCTATTGAGAAGGGCTCGTGCGACTCGTCTTTCTACACAGTGTCATCCTTTCTCTGTCCAACTCTCTGACCTTAGACTTAACCGCTATGCTCAATCTTACATGTACTCTACTGGTAAAGTCTGGAACACACTTCCTTCATCTATTTTTCCAACTTTATATGATTAAAACACCTTCAAACGCCGTGTATCATGTCATACCGGTCTTTAATTTGACCATGTTCCCGACTTTACCCCAAACTCTGGTGGAATTTTAGTAGGCCTCTGGTCATTGGCAAAATCTGCAAATATTATCTATGCTATGCAAAGAGTTAACTGTCCTAATTTTATCAAAATCGGATCTGTAGTTACTGAGATATAGAATATAAGCCAACAAAATGTAATTAACGGTTAATTAGCAATAAATTAATTAAAAATTTGGTGAATCAAGAAAAACTGTTTCGTGGTATTTGAAACTCTACAGTCAAAGAAATTGAACATTCAAAAAAAAAAAAAATTGGAAACCAGTGGGGATTAAGTTACTTTAAAAAATCTGGTATCGGTATCTGTCATTTTTGCCGATACCGATGCTTCACTGCATTCCTATATATATATATATATATATATATATATATATATATATATATATATATATATATATATATATATATATATATATATATATATATATATATATATATATTAAGGATGGAGTGAAGTATCAGTATCGGTATCGAACCTTCAGGTATCGGCATCGGCAAAAAAATGACAGATATATATAATATATTAATTTATATATATATATATATATATATATATATATATATATATATATATATATATATATATATATATATATATATATATATATATATATATATATATATATATATATATATATATATATATATATATATATATACACACAATCCCTGGATAGGTTTTCAACCTGTCAGTGGGAATAGCATATTTCGCTATCTGCTCTTTAAACGTCATACGATTCGCGGCAGGTGAGTCGGTCGGGTTGATCCTCTTTGAACCCCACATTGGACGCCAATTTTTTCAATGTTAAGGGGAGTAAGATGTATACGGCTTCCTGTAGGACAGATACCCCGCACATAAATATAATAAATGGCACACAACGTAACTGCTTACCTTTGCAAAGAATTCAAATCTGATTATTAATATAAAGGCTTACAACTCACGAAAAGTTTATTCCAGGTGTGAACTTCCTTTGCAGGTGGAAATAGCCATACATGACGGCAAGATGAATTATCAAGACGCATGAGATGAAATGGGGCCCAATGGAAATCACTACCAGACTTTTCATTCTTCTTGAAACAATGAAAACGAGCAATTGAACCTGTAGAAAAACTATATAAAAAAAGCAAATCTTGAAAATTATAAGCAAAATAATACTATATCAAAGAAAATATGAAAGCATAGAATAAGTCTCTTGAACACTAATTTGAGTTATTTAATGTACAATTCCAACATATGAATTTATAAAAGTTCAGTTTTATGACCGAGTAATATTTACAAGATGAATTTTGGGACGATAATGTTTATTTATAAGTTATTTTATCGATGATATTATTATGGTGATAAGCACCACAATGGATGAAGAAAAGAAGAAATTCAAGTGTCTCCTGCTGGAGGTGTTCGTAGATAAGTAGAATAGGAGAGAAGAATTTATTACATTAAATAATGCTTATCTTAATGACTTTGTTGGAGGAATTCGTTTCCATATATAGATGAACACTAGAACAATTAGGTCGACGTCTGTTTCGATAATTACTTGATTAATCACAATGTTAAGTTAAGTCACAATTATGGTGTAGAACTCAATTAGGTATGGTTCCAAACATGAGTTGAAATTACAAATTAGGTTCAGTGTCAATATCGTAGTTGTTTTTCACTTGTCCAAGCCTGTTCTCAATTAAGATACATTCTCGAACCAAAAACCGAAAGCCTATAAATTTATAAGATTTTCAGGTATATATTTTCCATTAAAATAATTTTTTTATACATTTTAATTACTATTATATTTATATTTAAGTTTTTGATTTAATCATTATTTTAATTATCATGCATCCATTTTTATTATTTGATGTCTCTCTACTTCGTTAATAAATAATAATAACCAATAATTCTTGATTTCAAGTTTCTTCTCGATTTTTATTTTCCCTACTAGCGGGTAATAGGTTTTTCTGGCCCTTCTGTGTTAATCAAATATTAATTGATAAAGATCACGGAGATTTCTTTAAATAACAATAACTAGCTCAAAAGTGTGACAAAGATATTTGTAAGATCTTCTGAAATTAGAAAGACTATTAATATAATGCATTTTACTATAAAATTAGTAATAAACCCCTCCCCAAAAAAAATTTTTTTTATATTATTTCAAGTCTAG
>SEYY01006355.1:10000-25000 GCA_009176605.1 Armadillidium nasatum | reverse complement strand
AGATTGAAATTGCAATCCAGCGAAGAATAAAGTTATGAGGATTGGAGGTGGGGATGAGGAAATGTGGAGGGAGGAATTGGTTTGTAGAAGTGTGACAATGGAAACTTGAGGAGGTGAATGAATTCAAATATCTAGTAATGTTGGGTGGAAGGTAAGGGTGGGACGGAAAAAGGAATAAAGAACAGAGTGGTAGAAGGAATGAAAGTATTGGGAGGGCCTAAGAAAAGTATGGAAGAAAGTTAAAAATTTCGAAAGAAATAAAGATAAGAATGTTTGAATGTATGTTTTCACCTTCTGTATTGTATGTGTGTGAAACATAAACGATAAGTGCTCAGTCGAGAAAAAGTTTCAATGTCTTTGAGATGAAAGATTTGAGAGCGATATATAAATTGAGAAGGGTTGATAGGATTACAAATGAAAGAATAAGTGAGATGTGTAAATGGAAGAAGGGTGTAATTGATAGAGAGGAGGAGGATGTGCTAAAATGGTTTGGACATATGTGAAGAATGAAAGAGAACAGTATGGTTGGCAAGGTACGTAGATCCGATGTAGATAGGGGAAGGGTAGGGGGAGGGGAAGGCCGAAGTGGAGATGGATGGATGGAGTGAGAGTGATTTTGATGGAAGGAATTTGAGTTTAGACGAGGGTAGAAGATTTGTGGAGACAGAGATGGAGGGAGGTGGTGAAAGCGTTGAAAGGTAAGAATAGTTATGTTTGTAAGGGAATTGTGGCGGGCACCACCTCACGAAAGTGGGAAAGGTGATAGTGAAATATATATATATATATATATATATATATATATATATATATATATATATATATATATATATATATATATATATATATATATATATATATATATATATAATTAACATCCGCATCCGCATCCGCATCCTCATCAAAATTAACATCCGCATCCGCATCCGAACTTTTCGAAAATTCAAAATCCGCATCCGCACTTTCGAAAATTCAACATCCGCATCCGCACTTCCGCAAATTTAAAATTCCGCATCCGCATCCGCATCCGCAAATTGGAAAATATGACATCCGATCCATCACTAATATATATATATATATATATATATATATATATATATATATATATATATATATATATATATATATATATATATATATATATATATATATATATATATAAAGCAATAATATTTCTCAACCCCTCATCTCCAAATCCTCTAACTGGTTGGGATTTTTTACTGCCAGATAATAATTCGTTCTTTGCAGTTTTAAATTCACATTCGTCATACTCTTGTATTACGTCTCTTGCTTTTGAAAAAAAACAAAAAAAAACGAGAATGGCAGTTGCTATATTAAAAAAGCATAACCACTTTATAATATAGGGTGGTTGAACTATTGTATCTAGACAATGATCCGAACCACCACTTTCAAGTGTTGAAATTAAAATGATGAAACAGAAGACTAGAAGTTCTACAACCAATTTCTCACCTTTCCAAAACTGCAGCCCTCCCTCTTCCCCCCCCCCCCCCACAAAAAAGTGTTGTGTTCTATTTTTATTTTTTACATTATAATTATAATAATTTTAAAACTATTGCTATTCTTTATATAATTGTTTGTAAATTATATTTAATGGAAGCTTATTTTTATTGATGATAAGATTATTTTCAAAAGTATTCCCAATTAAGTGGATTCATATATTTTTCTATAGTAAAAGGATTGGATATGTTCGCGATCATCGTAGCGCCAAATACATTAATTTAATGGTATGTCGCTGTTGCCTTCTCTGCACACACAACTCGGAAAAAAAGGGCATCTGTCCTTAAATTATAGTTATGTTGGTACATTCTTCTTAGGATTAAAAATAGGACACTTTTTTTTTTTTTTTGTGTGGGGTGGGGGAGGGGTGCAGTTGGAGATTTGGAAATTTGTAGTAGAGTTTCTAGTCTTCTGTTTATTCAGTTTTATTTTAACACTTGAAGGTGGTGGTTCAGATACAGCCATGAAAGCTAATGACTTTTTATTATTTTAATAGTTTTTAAATGGTTGAATTTTTAACTTTGGAAATTTGTAACTAAATTACACACACACACATATATATATATATATATATATATATATATATATATATATATATATATATATATATATATATATATATATATATATATATATATATTCCAAGAATATAAATATAATTATACTGTATCTAGTGTATAAAAATTTTTATATATAATTTTTGGGTGGGGATGATTACTTAAGAAAAACAAATTCAAGATAATATATTGATTCTTAATTAAATAAAGAAACTAATATAATTTGGCATTGCTTGATCTGTTAATAACATGAAAATTTTATTTTTGTCCATTTTTGTTTTTGAAGGTGAAAATCCTGAAATTTTGAGTAACTCTATAATTATCCAAAGAGAAACTGTGGAACCTCAGAATAGCAGAACAGTGGAAAGTTGGGATTCGGAGACTGTGGATGTTTCATCTTATAATTCGGAAGCCAGTATTATTTATAAGGAAATTCCACGGTAAGTATATGAGTTTCGAAAAATGCTACATAATAGAAGAATATAGAGTAATATATATTTTTATTTATTGTTTTTTTTTTATTTATTATTTACATAAAAATTTGACTTATCTGAGTCTTTAAGAGTAGCATCTTGATGAAATTGTTTATCTGATCAAGGAACTACTCACATTTCCATGTAGTGTTGTTTATTTTTTTTAATTTATTTTTTATAACCTGCCTTTTATTTTGATGGAAATTCTATTCTCCTCAAAATATCACTTATAATATCACAGGAATATTCAGTTTCAAACTTGTACGCCTTTAAAGACTTCTGTGGTCTGGCATAGAACTTATCAGAACTATGTCACGGACGTCCACTGGGGTTCTTTGACCTGCCAATCTCGCCGGACTGGTAACCAATGCCGTTATTCTAAATTTTATCAGCAATCAAGCTCTCAAACCCCTGCGGCACCTGCCTGATAGGTTAACGCCTGTTGAATTCATCTGCAATCGCTCTCTGACCAATAATCATGTTCTCAGGGTAAACTAATCTTAACATGATCCACCAGCACCATTATGACTCACCTGCAGTGAATTATATATTAATTATAAATTAGATCTATATCTAGATTCTCTTGTGATGCCGGATATATATATATATATATATATATATATATATATATATATATATATATATATATATATATATATATATATATATATATATATATATGTTTGTGTGCCGAACGACCCAAAAGGACCGCTGTCATTGTTAAGTGACGGCTTGAGACTGAAAATGTGAAAAGATTCTAGTATTTTTAAGTCAAGTAGTTGGTTTTTTCAGTTACTCTTATTCTAAATGTGTGTTGATCCTGTTATGGTTTAAAAAAAGTGCTCTCTGTTATTAACTTATTATTTATGTTTTGCAAAATATTTTACCATCGAAGATTTATATAATAAATAACTTTAAGATCCTGATGATAGGAAAGAAGATTCCCGAAACTTCGTTTAATATAAGTGTTTGGAATTCAATAAAACAACTGTTTTATTTAAGAATTTTATTTATCGCCATTATGTTCCGAGCTTTTGTGTTGCTTTTCTTTTCATTTATATATATATATATATATATATATATATATATATATATATATATATATATATATATATATATATATATATATATATATATATATATATATATATTATATATATATTGTGAGAGTGTGTGTGTTATATCATTTATTTCTCGAAAACCTTTATTTTTTCATGTTTTTCAAATAATCAAGCAACTCTTTTGCCGCCCCTCCTATCTGGCGCCCGGGGCAAGCAGTACCCCTTGCCCCTTGCCTTAGTTACGCTCCTGAGTTTATTAACAAATTTTAAGAAAGAAATGCCCACAACCCATTTTATTTTGCAAAATATACCAGAACTCCTCAATGAATAAAAACAACCGAAATAGAATATCCAATAACCCAAAATTTTAGAATATAGATAAAATAAACCAAATTTAATTAAGAAAATAATCACCACAACAAATACAACAGCTTTTAACAAGATTATATGAAACAAATTATGTGTCGCGATGCTCAAAATGTAATAAAAGTAATAACCAAGATAACACCCAAAGGTTAACTTTATTATTTTACAAAATACTATACTTAACAGTTAGTTAAGCAAATGCTAATACCAATTGTAATAATAAAAGAGTATATACAATATTATCAATCTTCTTTTTACAAATAACTTGTACACTGAATTTCATAAAATTTCAATATTACCAAAAAACACAATATTTATTCATAAATTAATATCACACTATGAGCTCCTTTATTTTAAAGTGCACCTTTCAGTATCCAAATTCGAAAATGTACCCGAAAAAGAGGGAAAATAATATGAGACAAAATAAATATACATTACCTAAACTTACCACAATACAGTAGTATAAAAATTTTAAATGGACTTCAAAAGATTGAGAACCCATATTCTGTTAAGGGTGAAAGGTTGTTTAGTAGTGGGGGCCAAAAATACACTCCAAGACGAAATCAAATTACCCCAGAGGCAGGGTTGGCAAAAACCCGGGTTTTTCCCCAAAAAACCCATCCCGGGTGGGTTTTTGCCAAAAACCAGGGTTTTTAGACCAAAAACCCGGGGAATTGATGGGTTTTTCTGGGTTTTTGGTAAAAAAAGTGTTGTACCATACAACACTTTCTATTTCATTTCCAATTACTGTAGACACATGCAACTTGTGTGTGTCTACAGTAATGTAAAAATGTTTATTTATCCATTTTTAATTAAAAAATCAAATGTTTTAAGAATATTTTTTATATTTTCAGGTGTTTCTAAATTTCTAATCAATAATTATTAAATTATAGGATCCAATTAACAGAACTTTAAGGTGGAAAAGCTTCTCTATCTTAACTCATGAAAGGAGTGGGAGGTTGAAAGACCTGGCTTGGGGAGAGTTTGAGAGTATAAATGTTCTAGAAAATGGAAAGACTGTGAAGAAGAGAAAATGCAACCATTGCAGTAATCTGGTGAGCAACAAAATTGAAAGAATAAGAGCCCATCTGGGAAAGTGTGATCAATATAAACTTATTGGCCAAGGTGAAGGTTGCAGTGATGATGGTGATGTTGAAATGGCAACTGGATTTTCACCAGCTCCAGCTGTGCCTGTGGGCCAAAGTAGATTGACAACACCTTATCGATCTAGATCACGATCACCTGTACCTGTAGAACCAAGATCAGTCAGTCCAGCAACTAGTATTAGAACACCCACACCGACTCCAAGTCCAAGTGGACAAAGTGCTGCATCAATGCTGGGGACTATTGTGACCAAGCAAGTGAAGATAGACAGTTTTCTGATCTCAACGCCACTTAATTGATCTCAATCGTTCTCAACTTATGGCCTTATACATAACAAATTGAGAAACAAATTAGGCAATGAAAAGGCTGAAAAATTAGTTAAATGTTACAGAATGTTTGAAATCCAAGGATGAACATGTTTGGTGAATTGTGATTTTCATATTGTGTTGGATACTAAATTAGTCCTTATTCTTAAACTCAGGTAGCCTACTTAGTAATTAAAGTATTAAAGCATTAAACTGCATAAAAATAAGTTTGCAGGTTTTATTTATCCTTCCCTTTGTGTGTGTCAAGACTTCAGGAGACAGAAATTCACTTATTTTTGTTATTAGTATCAGCTAAAACAAGTAGCAAAAACCCGCTTGGGTTTTTGGTTCCCAAAAACCCAGCCCAGTGGGTTTTACCCGGGTTACCCGGGCAGTGGGCTTTTCCAACCCTGCCCAGAGGGCCCAGAAACTGGAGAAAAGATTGTTTCTGCATCATATTTTAAAGTACTAGAATTTTGCATGTATCTCCCCATGTTCTCAGGTATTAACATTTATAAAAACAATATATTCTGAAGATAGTATTATATTATATATTTTAACATTACATGTTTTTCAACATTTGAATAAGAAAAGAAACCTAATTCTTCCTTATTATTAAATTGTTAATTAAATATTAAAATAATGGAAATTTCTGAAATATACTTTTTCAATTTTATTGTCATTGTCAAATTTACTACAATCATCGTCATAAAAAAAAACAAAAAAAAAAAATCCTTAATTGTTCCATCTCACACACCAATACATACATACATACGTTTAGGGTACTGTAGGTGCTTGTAAAATGGATGATATAAAATATGATATAATTGGTTTTCTTTAAACCTGTGAGAACGATGAATCAAAAGAAATAATAAAATTGTAAAAACTGAATTCATATGCTTTATAGAAAAGTGGCTTACCTTGAATTATGAATATGACTAAAATGAGTTTTATACCAAATAATTGATGGTAGAATATAAAATAAAATTTAGAACCAAATAAATGATTACTTACAATGATTTATTTCAAAATATTTAGCAAAATTTATCTTTTATTCATTTAAGACTATTGTTAGACGATAAATCTTAATTTACTGTCGTAATGTATGTAAATTATTATTATTATTTTTTTGTTGTTGCAGTCAAGCCCCAACTGGTCTTGGAAAGGCTGGAAGAAAACAGTGGCGTGAAGTTGACATCGAAAGAATAAAAAGACTACAAGAGGGAAAGTAAGTTATTATTATTTTTTGGAAAATTTAGGAATGGTGATTAGAATTTCAAACTATTTTTTCCCAGAACTATATCGAGGAAGGGATTTTATTTTTTTGCCTATGGAAATTTGTTAAAGCTTAAATTTTCTGGGGATATGAATTTCCATACCTCTCTCTCTCTCTCCTCTCTCTCTCTCTCTCTCTCTCTCTCTCTCTCTCTCTCTCTCTCTCTCTCTCTCTCTCTCTCTCTCTCTCTCTCTCTCTCTCTCTCTCTCTCTCTCTCTCTCTCTCTCTCTCTCTCTCTCTCTCTCTCTCTCTCTCTCTCTCTCTCTCTCTCTCTCTCTCTCTCTCTCTCTCTCTCTCTCTCTCTCTCTCTCTCTCTCTCTCTCTCTCTCTCTCTCTCTCTCTCTCTCTCTCTCTCTCTCTCTCTCTCTCTCTCTCTCTCTCTCTCTCTCTCTCTCTCTCTCTCTCTCTCTCTCTCTCTCTCTCTCTCTCTCTCTCTCTCTCTCTCTCTCTCTCTCTCTCTCTCTCTCTCTCTCTCTCTCTCTCTCTCTCTCTCTCTCTCTCTCTTTTTTTTTTTTTTTTTGTTTTGACAAGGGTAAGGGTGTGGTTTTGTTGAATAAGGATGATTATAATCATAAAATGATGTGCATCCTACAGGATTCCTCCAAATTCACAATTGGAGCAGCATCACACGAACTTGACGATAAACTTACTCGCAATCCCCGTAACCTGAAATCTCGTGGCCAAATTGATGATTCCTTGTATCACCACGTCTTCCCCACCGGAACTGCAATAAGCTCCTAAGATACATAAGCACAATTGCCCCATCAGAGCGGTATTAGGATCCTACCTTATGCATAATTCTGCCTCTCAAAATACCTTGCCCAGATTATCAAGTCCTCATTTTGCTCCTCTTGCAGTTTCCAATTCCTATAATTTTAAACTGAACTCAAATCTATTTCCCTACATAACTCTATAATGTGTTCATTAGATATACAATCTCTAATTCACAAACATCCCCCTTCAACTCACAATAGACCTTCTTATTCGCCACATCTTTCATCAGTGTACGCTCTTTCTCAATTACTATCTCTGGCTACCTCAGACACCTTCATTTTTAACGATACCACGTTCCAACAGAAAGATGGTGTGGCCATGGGTTCCCCTCTGGGACCCATACTTGCAGATTTCTTTATATTCCATCTGGAATTCTCCTATCTTTCTTCCTCATCCACAGTTCCTCCCCCTTCCTTCTATAAACCCTATGTAGATGATATTTTTTGCTTTTTCCCTTCCACACAACTTGCCAACAGGTTTCTTTCACACATTAATATTCTTCGCCCCAACATACAGTTTACGATTGAACACCAGCACCATAACACTTTACCCTTCTTAGATATTCTTGTCACTACACTCCTCACTCCTTCAATACTTATGTATACCGTAAGCCAGCATTTACACCCTCTATCACCAACTTCGTACCCAAATCTACATAAAGAATTTGAGTTCTTTCAAAATTTATTTACCACTCTCAACTACTCACTTAACCTAGTCTCTCAATATATTTTTCAGTTCCTTAATGACAAATACCATCCTGTCCCTACGTCAATAGCATCCAAAAAAACCATGTACCTCAGTTTCCGGTATCAATTTCTCCACTATGCACATGACACGCACTCTATGTAAATTTCTCTCCCAATATTTTCCTCACATTTTTACACTCCTTTCAAAATATCCTCCTTTTTCCGCTACAATCCTTCTCTTCCAGCTCTTCTCTTACCTTTAGTAGTATATAAATTCACCTGTCCTTTATGTAATAAGGCTATATAGGCTCTACTACTAGGTTACTCAGGGCTCGCAAATGCTAGCACCAAGCTATTTCTTTTCGCACAGCTCTCTTCTTTCTAAATATAGGCACTCACACTATCTCTTGTCATACTTTTCTTCTCCCTAAACATTTCACCATTCTTGACACACATCCAGACCCAGCATCTCTCCGCATCCTTGAATCATTGTACATCCATAAACACAAACCAGATCTTAACAGTAACCTTACGACCTGCCCTCTCCATATTATACAAAATTATCTCGGCCTATACATTGTATTCAATCATGCCCTCTCTTACTTGCTCTAGTTTAATCATAGAAGGATCATTCACTTCATCATTTTTTTTAAAAACAATTACTCCTTGATGTACCTTAGTCATCAGAACGCCCAGAGCTTGCCTCCATACTGTTTAGAACAGATTTTTTTTAAATTTATTTATTTTATTTTTTTTTGTGCCTGCTTTCTTTATTTACGAGCATGTGGATGCGTACGTATTCACATACTTATTTCTCTCTTCTCCTACAACCAATTTATTCCAATTATTTACTACCTTGGGTTTACTGTGTTGTTTTCTCATTAAAGTTTATATACTTGTTCGTGTTGCTTTGTATGGTTATTGTGTCACAGTTCTTATTTCTAGTCAATCTTTATTGTCTATTTTTATTTTTGTTTTTATTCTAGATGTTCAGTTTATTTAATGTTGATATTGTCTTCTTTACAGTTACCTTGATAATACCTTCAGAAAATAAATTTAATAATAAAAAAAGAAGCTGAAACGTTGATTAATATTAAAGCTTTTGTAATTTTAATTTAATATAATATAATTTAACAACTCATTATGCTACATTCATTCCTAGTTATTCTTTTTATTATAAAAATAAAGCTCAGAAGGGGCAATACCGTTCATAGTATATATATATATATATATAATATATATATATATATATATATATATATATATATATATATATATATATATATATATATATATATATATATATGACGAATGTTAATTGAACCCATATAAATAAAAATTATTACAAAAGCTAGATACCCCACCAGGTCCCTACTTGTATTATAATATATGTACAGTATAATTATACATAAAATATAAGGGGAACCTTCTGGAAGGACCCCATACCCCGCTTGGCGTGCATTTATAATATAACGGTGGAGGATACTACGGGTATTCTTTGGTGGAAAAAAATTAAAATTTGAAGTAGGCTTAATAAATGGGGAAAATGAAAATATACTTGATGTTGTTGAGAGTATGACCTGCCTATGTCAGAAGTCGAGTTTGAAAGCTCCAATGATACACTACATTCTGATTATGTCTTCGTTAAGCGAAGTGAATAAATATCATTTTTTAAATTTTTAAAAATTTTTCCTTAAATTTTTAAAGGAAACATAGAAGATTCTTATTTTTATATATATATTGAAAGGATCCTGTGATAACCAAAAATTTTATTTACACATTTAAAAAGGATGCGAAGTAATATTGAAGTTAATGTAAATATATAAAAAAATATTTTAAAAAAGAGATTTTTTTGCACATCTAGATGCAAATGTTATTCTTGCATATGTGGTGAAAGTTTTAAAGTAATAACGTTTTGGAATACTATGTTACGTTAGTATTATTCCGTTATTAGGCTTGTAGTGGCTATGCTTTTAAAGTAAATTGTTATTTCAATATAGCTTCAACTTCCTCTGAATTGTTATATTGGCATTTAGATAAGAAAACTAGTTGATTAGCAAGATATCTTCAATCCATAATAGTTGGGTTTTTTTTCAATCTTTACAAGGTAATTAGTTCTTTTGTAGCGTTAATCAAAATGATCATGCAAGACTAAAGGTTTCATTCAATTGGTAGAGATTTAACAATTTTGAGAGTGAATGTAAGCACAAGCGAGGATCATTATCTGGACCATAGCCTTATTATTAACTAACAGAGAGCAGAAATAACATCCTTAACAAACACTTTAAAAAATAGTAAAAGTTTTATTGAAAAGTAGTGGAAGTTTCAATTGTAATCGAATAATATGAAGAATTTTTTGCTTTCAATTTTTATTGAAATAGTTTCATTGATTCACAATTTTAATTTATTATTCCATATATATATATATATATATATATATATATATATATATATATATATATATATATATATATATATATATATATATATATATATATATATATATATATATATATATATATATATATATATTATATACTGAATTTCTGTAGCTTAATAATTTTGAAACATACAAATTATATTCGTTGAAGATACTTTATTTACTCTCCCTTTTATGATTTTTATTATATGTTTTTCAGACCAATTGGAGATTTAGTATACCCTACATCTGGAGGAGGAGAAATTAGTATTAATGAAATTACCAGAGAACACAGTAATAATTTTGATCTTTCAGGTAATGTTCCTTATAATAATAATAATAATAATATATTTAATAATTTGTTATTCATTCTGTACATACAAATTTCTAATATCTGTTAAGCAAATGAATTTTTACAGATTTGGGTACTTTTACCCAATTTTCCTAGATAAAACTTTGTAAAACTTGCAATGCTATAGAAAAATAGGATGAGAATATATATATATATATATATATATATATATATATATATATATATATATATATATATATATATATATATATATATATATATATATATATATATATATATATATATATATATATATATATATATATATATTTTCATTATCACTCAGTTCTCTTCTCTTCCTTCTTTTTAAAATATACTTGCTTAAACTTTAAATCTTTTTGTGTCGTCATATGCTCACTTTAGTATAATAAAAATATCATTAAGAAAAATTTTTAAATTTAAAAAAAATAAAAAATTCTATTTTTTGAAGTAGAATATTTTTTTTTTATATATATTGCTTTTTTAAGATCTGTAGTAATGTATCCGTCTTACATAGACAGGTCATACTCATTATCAGGAAATATATTTTTTTCTTTTTCCACATTTTAGGCCTATTTCAAGTTTTACATTTTTTTTATTAAAATATGACCAAGTATTATCTACTGCTATAAATAAAAGTATGGCAGGCGGTGTATGGAGTCCCCCACTGGGAGGGGCGCAGCCACTCCCAACGGATCTTTCTTATGTCTTACGTATAATCATTTATATAATTCATAATACAGGTAGGTAACTGAGGGACACGCTTGATGGGATTTTCAGCCCCTCTCCACCCACTTTTCAAAGGGATACCATTCGCTGCCAGTCCTGCAGTTGTAATATTGCTGTTGATAATAGGTAGAAGTAGCCTAAACATTGACAGACAACTTCAGAAGCGAGTAAAGTCGTCTAAATCGTCGACATTATTTCTTGTCCAAACATCAATATTTTATTTTCATAAAGTAAAGTGGTTAAATTTTTTTTCAAAACTCGCTCAAATCGTTGACACAGTAAATCGTAGTGGCCATATGATTGTCACCCATCTTTTCACCAAATCGTAATTTCACTCCTATTTTAGCGCGCGCACGCACGCACGCACGCACGCACGCACGCACGCACGCACACACACACACACACACACACACACACACACACACACACGCACACGCACACGCACACGCACACGCACAAAAAAAAAAAAGAGAGAGAGAGAGGCCTTTTATTAGGAAAAAAGTTCGTTTGCTATTTGTGAAACTAAATAAAAAGAGGCCATGCTAACGTACGGTAGGTCTTACTATTAACATGCATTTGTAATATTGTTTATGTCGTACTCTAAACAATAATAATAATAATAAGCCTAAATGTTAATGAGAGCTAATAATAATAATAATAGGCTTAAATGTTAATGAGAGCTAATAATAATAATACGCCCAAATAGCAATGAAAGATAAACTTTTAGATAAGTTTTCAAAATATCAGTAATAATCAGTATTAATTAAGTTTTTTATAGACAAGAAAATATGGAAACTTTGCTATTGGTTAAGAATTCAGTATAAAATATAGAAATATTCTTTATTAAGTTCTTATGTTTTATCATTTAATAATGCTTTATTTATTATTTTAAAGAGTTTAAGAATTACTTATTGGAGAAAAACTCTAATTGTTCAATGAGTTCCCCAAGGAAACCAAAGGAACTTCCCGAGCTCCCTAGACCCAAGAATTTCCAGAAGTATGTCTTTCCTTCAAAATACTCAGACTCTGAAAGTGAAGCTTCAGACACAAGTTTTTCTTTTCGTAAAATTACATCAGTTGGAAAAGATGATGGGATTGACTCTTCAGTTAAAGGAGCCTATGAACACTTGACAGGGATGGTTAATGTGAGTAAATCGAGACCTGTTTAATTTATTTAATTATTTCTATCTTTCTGTCAGTTATATCATTCTTAATATACTTAATTTACTAAAAAAAAAAATATATTCTCTTAAATTTTTGACATTTCATGGAAATGGAGTGATCTTAAGGATAAATAATGGAGAAACTTAGGTAAGTAAATGTACATTTAAATCTACCTAGACGTGAATTTAAATATAGTTTTTCTGGTTCATAGGAATATCTTTTTTTTTTATCTTTACCACTTAAGTTAAAAAGTAAATAATCCCTGTGCTTTTAAGCAAGTGTTAAAGCTGATGTTTTATTAATCAGTGGAACTCAGATTTGCATATCCATATATATATATATATATATATATATATATATATATATATATATATATATATATATATATATATATATATATATATATATATATATATATATATATATATATATATATATATATATATATATATATATATATATATAGGGAGGGAAGTAGCGCTCCCAAGGCGATGAGATTACCGCCCATTGGGTATATGGGATGTTAAGGGTACTTCCCATCACACCCCGGTGCCCAATGGTTCGTTCCTACACGGAGTAGGCTCTCCTTTGCACACACAAAACATTAATTCTGACACCCTTTTTAAAAAAAATAAAATAAATGATGGCGTCAACAACAGTAGCCTCGGAGAAGCCCCGGGAGGCGGCTTCCAAAAATAGCCCCTCATCCACCCCTTCCACCATCACCACTTGGGAGTTAGTGGCCTCCGGTGATGGGGTTGGTGCCACCAAGACTCTGCAGCCGGCTTGTCCTGATGCACTGTCTATTTTTTTCATTAATTTCTGCAAAATTTGCGGTCTGCACTCTAATTTCCAATTTGTTGAACATCACCTCTCTTATTCTTGACCGAAACTCAGATGTTTGAGCGTTCTGACAGCAAACCCTATTCTGTTTCCTCCTACTGTCTCTATCCTCAATTTTCAGCCAAAGGCGGTTGTTGTGCATACGTGCGCAACGATGCTGTTTGTTCTCGCGTCTCTAATTTGGAGTCTTCCGAATTTTCCACCTTATGGCTTAGGCTCTCTTGCCATTCTACGACTAAATTCATTTGTTCTGTTTATTTATCTCCTAATTCTACTGACTATCCAAAATTCTTCGACTATTTAAACTAAAAAATAGAGCGCATTCTCTTCTTCTCCTTTCTCAGAAATCATCATATTAGGTGATTTCAATGTTCACCACCGCCAATGGCTTTCTTCTAGCTCTCATGATACTGCTGATGAACGTGCCTTCCATTTCGCTATCCAAAACAAACTTGAGCAGTTGGTGCAGTTCCCTATTCGTATCCCTGATCGTCTTGGAGATAACATTCTAGACCTTTTTCTAACTTCTAATCCTTCTCCTTATACTGTTAAACTCTTTCCTCCTCTGGGTTCCTCCGATCACCTTCTTTTCTCTGTATCCTCTTCTATCTCTTCAAGTCTTCCGCAGGAAAGACCCCCTTCTATTGAAAGGAAATGTTTGTGGCATTTCGGTGCCGCAAGCTGGTCGAACTTCTTCGATTTCCCGTGGAATGATTATTGCTTCCGTGGGAGGGATCCCTCGGAGTGTGCAGAACGCATTACTGAGGTGATTCTCTCTGGCATGGAGGCGTACATTCCATTTTCTTTCCCTTCTACTAAACCTAAAAAACTTTGGGTTAACTCTGCTTGTTCTCGTGCTATCCGCCGCAGGAATATTACCTTTTCGGATTACCATCGTCTTAAACTTCAGAAACTCATGCTACTTATATTTCATCCCAGAATCGTGCAAAATCTATCCTTCGTAACACTAAAAACTTTTCTCCGTAGAAAATGTAATAATCTTTCTGGTTCCTCTTCCTCACGCTCTTTCTGGCATTTTACAAAAAATGTCAATAACTTTGCTTCTTCCTCTTTCCCTCCTTTAATATCTTCCGACCGCACAACTGCTGTTTTACCTTCTTCTAAAGCTGAACTCTGCTCAAACTTTTGCCTGCCTCTAATTCTACCTTAGACGATTCCGGAACTATTCCTCCTCCTTCAACCCCCTCCAACTCAGTTATGTCTAAAATTAGGATTTCTTCTAAAGATGTCATTTTTGCGCTCTCTAAGCTTAATACTAAGAAGGCGTATGGTCCCGATGGTATTCCTCCTGTGGTTCTCAAAACTTGTGTTTCCGAGCTTGCACCCTTCCTTGGCAAACTATTTCGTCTTTGTCTCTCTACTTCAAACTTCCCTTC
>SEYY01006355.1:0-2500 GCA_009176605.1 Armadillidium nasatum | reverse complement strand
TTGAGGCGGCCACACTTCGCTAATGAAGCTTCCTGCCGCAGTCGGTCTCGTCCAGAGATCCTTCAAAGAAGTGATGCCCCAGAAGATTTTGGGGCGAGAGTTGGAAGGACAGCGTAATAGAAAGTGTTTCACGGTCTCCGGGGCCATTCCGCATCTAGTACAGGTGGGAGATGCTGCCTGGTTTATTTTGAATTTGTGTTTGTAATGTTGTAGGTTTGGGTGGTGACCGCATCTCAATCTTAGCAAGTGAGGTTTGTAAGTGTCTTGGGAGGTTGTTGAAATCGGGGTTTATTTCGGGGGGGGGGGGCTGTTTAGGATGTTGTTTGGAGGTCTGTTGATCATGTATGAATGTGTTAGTTGAGTGTGTATATGTTTGGTTGTTGTGGTATTGGGGGGAGGAGGGGGAATGTGATTTAGGATCTGTTTGTAAAAGGTGCCGGTGGACGATGGAGGCTGTGTTAGTCTTTGTGGGGTAGGTTGGAGGAGAGTATTGTGACATGGGTGTGTGGGTAGGCGTGTTTTTGCGTAAAATTGGGTGCCTATCATTTCGAGGTGATTCCTTATGGGTAGTATTTTGGTTTCGTTGTGTAGGTGTTGTTGAGGGGTTGTGCGTGTGCAGCCGGTGATGGTGCGAAGGGCTTTATTTTGCATTATTTGGAGTGTCGTTAAGTTTTGGTTGGAGAGCAGAGGGTGCCAGACAGGGGAAGCGTAGTTAATGGTGGGGCGTATAAATTGTTTGTAGATTGCAATTGAGGTTTGTATGTTGTTGTTTATGTCTGTGTTGGCACTGTTTTGAGGATGTTGAGTTTTCTGTTTGCGGCTGAGGTGGTATTTTGAATGTGCTTGGAGAAAGTGAGGCGAGTGTCAAATGTTAGGCCGAGGATCTTTGGGGTTTTGTTGAAGGGTATGGGGGTGTTGTTTAGTAGGACTTGTGGGTGGGTGTTGGATATGTGTTTGTCTGTTGTTATGAGGGTTATGGAGGATTTGTTTGGGGATGCTGTCATCCTGTTTTCGACTAGCCAAGTTTGGAGTTGAGTTAGGTAGTCTTGAGTGAGTGATGTTGCGGTGGTGAGGTCTTCGTGAGTGGTGGCTATAGTTATGTCGTCGGCGTATGAGGTGATGCGGGTGAAAGTTGTTTGTGGTTGTGGGAGGTCTGCTGTGTAAGGTTGAATAGAGTGGGGGAGAGTATGGCTCCTTGGGAACTCCGTTCTTTATGTTGATGGTACGTGATTTATGGCCGTTTTGTTGTATTTGGGCGGTTCTTCCTGATAGGAAGTTGGATAGCCATTTCTTAGTATTTGTTGGGATGTTGGATTGGAGGATTTTATGGATAAGATTATGTCTCGGGACAGTATCGAAGGCTTTGTTTATGTCAATTGCTATTAATATAGTTTTGTGATATGGCTTATGGTTTAGTCCGTTTAATATAGGTTGGATGATGTTGGTAAGTGCAGTGGTGGTGGAGTGGTTGGGTTTGAACCCGTGTTGGAAGTTTTGTTGTGGGATGAATTGGAGGATAGAATTTAGGATTAGTTTTTCAAGAAGTTTTGAGATGGTGGATAATAAGGAGATTGGGCGGTAAGAGGAGTGGTTTGAAGGGTCTTTGCCAGGTTTTAGTTTAGGGATGATTAATGCTTTTTTCCATTGGGGGGGATATAGTTGAGTTGGATGGATTTGTTGAAGATGGAGGTTATGTATGTGATTGTGTGGATGGATAGGTGTTTTAGGTGAATATTTGATATGTTGTCTGGTCCTGTTGCTGGAGAGTTTTTGATAGTTTTAATGGTGTTTTGTGTGTTTGTGGGTGTGATGGCGTTTAAGTTGTTTTGGTTGTTGCGTAGCTTTTTCAGTTTTTTGATTATTTTCCTGTTTTGTGGGTGGGTAGGTAAGCTACTTTGTTTAGCGAAGTGTGTGGCTAGTAGGTTGATGTGTTGTTTGGGAGTTAAAGGGGTTTGTGTAGTGGGATTAGTTGGAGTTTCGTGAGTGTGAAGAGGGTTGTTTTTTGCGTTGTGAATTGTGTGGATTGTTTTCCAGACTCTTTTGCTGTTTGTGTTGTCCAAGTTTTTGATGAGGAAGTTTTGGTAGTTGTTAGTTGTGTGAGTTTTTATTAGGGTTGATATTTGATTGTTTAGGTTTCTAATTGTGTTTTGGTGAGTTGTGTGGGGTTGTTTTGGCGTTTTAGTGCGTTCCTTTGTTTTATGAGAGAAGTGATTTCGGGGAGAGGTTTGGTTACGTATTTTTTAATGTGGCCTTTAGGGATGAAGATGTTGGCCGCTTTCTGGATTGTGTGGGTGAGATGATTAATTGCTGATTTGAGGGAGGATATGTTTGTAATTTCGTTTGTGGTGAGGTTTTCGTCTATGTAGTTGGAGAAACCGGTCCAGTCTGCTTTTTTGTAGTTGGTAAATGTAGTTTTAGATTTGTATGTGGTTTGTTTTTGATGTTTTTTTAATTATAGGTAGGTGGTCGGAGTTTAGATCGGTTTCTGTGGTCCATTGTA
>SEYY01006354.1:0-32687 GCA_009176605.1 Armadillidium nasatum | reverse complement strand
TGTTCCAGACTTTACCAGTAGTGTATATGTAAGATTGAGCATAGCGGTTAAGTCTGGAGTCGGAGAGTTGGATAGAGAAAGGATGAGACTGTGTAGAAAGGCGTGTCGAACGAGCTCTTCTCAATGGAGGAGGAATGCGACGAGAGAGTTCAGAAGAGCAGTGTCCGTTATAATAGCGATAGTAAAGAGAGAGTGACGCAACAATTCGACGGGCAGAAAGAGATTGAAGAGAGTTAGTAAGAGCAGGAGAGTTGATGAGACGAAATGCCCTAGACTCCACCTTCTCTAGGAGAGCCGTGTGTGTGGAACCACCCCAGATGTGCGAAGCGTACTCCATACAGGGGCGAACAACACCCCTATACAGAGCAAGCAACTGGGGTGGCGAGAAATAATTCTGAAGGCGCCTCAGAACACCCAACCTCTTAGAAGCTTGTTTAGAAAGAGAAGTAATGTGATCTTTCCAAGAAAGATCACGAGAAAAAGAAAAACCAAGAATATTAAGAACAGATGAAGGCTTGAGTTGTGTGTTTACGAAGAAGATATCATAGTTGTGTGGAAGATTGTGTCGAGTGGAGAGATGAAGGAATTGAGTTTTTGAGGCATTGGAAACAACCATGTTTTCTTTGCCCAAATTTGAAATAAGTGAAAGATCAGAGGTTAGTTGCTCCAAGGCTACCCTTCTCGAGTCTATCAACTGCTGTTGGGTGGGACGTTTTTCAAACTGGAAGGAATAATGAAGGATGGAGCCATCAGCATAGGAGTGGATAGGAGATGAGGTAATAGAGAGAAGGTCATTAATGAAATGTTGAAAAAGTGTTGGGGATAGGACAGAACAATGAGGAACACCACTATTAATAGATTTAAAGGAAGAAGGGTGGCCGTCTACAACAGCTGTTATAGAACGACCGGAAAGGAAATTAGAGAGAAGATCACAGAGAGAAGGATTGATACCGAAAGAGGGAAGTTTAGAAATCAAAGCTTTGTGCCAGACTCTATCGAAGGCTTTCGATATGTCCAGCGCGACAGCAAAAGATTCACCGAAATGCCGAAGAGCGGAGGACCAAGAGTCAGAGAGAAGGGAAAGAAGATCACCCGTAGAGCGTTTCTTACGAAAGCCGTACTGGCGATCTGAGATAAGATTAGAAGAATTGAGATGTTTCCAAATCTTCCTGTTAAGGATAGATTCGGAAACTTTAGAGAGAACGGAGGTCAAAGAAATAGGACTGTAGATGGAGGGTTGAGAGGGGTCCCCCTTCTTCGGCACAGGCTGAATGAGCGCACGTTTCCAGCAAGAAGGGAAGGTTGAAGTAGAAAGACAAAGACGAAAAAGTTTACCGAGGCAGGGTGCAAGCTCAAGTTTTGAGAACCACAGGAGGAATACCATCGGGACCGTAAACCTTCTTAGTATTAAGCTCAGAGAGAGCAGAAATGACATCTTTAGAAGAAATTGTAATTTTAGGCATAATCGAGTTAGAGGGGGTTGAAGGAGTAGAAATAGCTCCGGAATCGTCTAAGGTTGAATTAGAGGCAAAGGTTTGAGCGAAGAGTTCAGCTTTAGAAGAAGGTAAAACAGCAGTTGTGCCGTCGGAAGATATTAAAGGAGGGAAAGAGGAAGAAGCAAAGTTAGAGTTGACATTTTCTGCAAAATGCCAGAAAGAATATGAAGAAGAGGAACCTGAAAGATCATTGCATTTTCTACGGAGAAATGAGTTTTTAGTGTTACGAAGGATAGATTTTGCACGATTCCGGGATGAAATATAAGTTGCGTGAGTTTCTGGAGTTTGAAGACGACGGTAATCCATGAAGGTAACTTCCCTGCGGCGAATAGCGCGAGAACAAGCAGAGTTAAATCAAGGTTTGTTAGGTTTAGTAGAAGGGAAAGAATATGGAATGTGCGCCTCCACGCCAGAGAGAATCACCTCGGTAATGCGCTCTGCACACTCCGAGTTGCCCCTCCCACGGAAGCAATAATCATTCCACGGGAATTCGAAGAAGTACGACCGCAAGTCCGACCAGCTTGCGGCACCGAAGTGCCACAAACGTTTCCTTTCAATAGAACGGGGGTCTTTCCTGCGGAAGACTTGAAGAGATAGAAGAAGACACAGAGATAAGAAGGTGATCGGAGGAACCCAGAGGAGGAAAGAGCTTAACAGTATAAGGAGAAGGATTAGAAGTTAGGAAAAGGTCTAGAATGGTGGCGTTCATCTCCAAGACGATCAGAGATACGAGTAGGGAGCTGCACCAAATGCTCAAGGGCGTTTAGGATAGCGAAATGGAAGGCATGTTCACCAGCTGTATCATGAGAACTAGATGAAAGCCATTGGCGGTGGTGAACATTAAAATCACCTAATATGATGATTTCGGAGAAAGGAGAAGAAGAAAAAATGTGCTCTATTTTGGAGTTTAAATAGTCGAAGGATTTAGGATAGTCAGTAGAATTAGGAGATAAATAAACAGAACAAATGAATTTAGTCGTAGAATGGCAAGAGAGCCTAAGCCATAAGGTGGAAAATTCGGAAGACTCCAAATTAGAGACACGAGAACAAACGACATCGTTGCGCACGTACGCACAACAACCGCCTTTGGCTGAAAATTTGGCTGAATATATATATATATATATATATATATATATATATATATATATATATATATATATATATATATATATATATATATATATATATATATATATATATATATATATATATATATATATATATCATCTGGTGGGCAAATTCCAGAGGTCTAATAGTTTTTCCCAAGAGTTGGAGAATGCTAGAACCGTGGCTTTTGAAGGAGTGCATATATATATATATATATATATATATATATATATATATATATATATATATATATATATATATATATATATATATATATATATATATATATCGAGTATAGCGGCTGTTAAATATGGGGTCAGAGAGCTGGACAGGAAAAGGATGAGACTGTGTAGAAAGACGAGTCGCACGAATCCTTCTCAGTAGAGGAGATATGCGACGAGAGATTTCAGAAGAACTGTGTCCATTGTTGTAGCGATAGTAAAGAGAGAGTGACGCAACATTTCGACGGGTAGAAAGAGATTGGAGAGAATTAGTGAGAGTAGGAGAGTTGATAAGGCGAAAAGCTCTAGACTCCACCTTTTCCAGAAGAGTTCAATGAGTGGAACCACCCCAGATGTGTGATGCATACTCCATACAAGGGCGAACAATCACACCTATACAGAGCAAGCAACTATATATATATATATATATATATATATATATATATATATATATATATATATATATATATATATATATATATATATATATATATATATATATATATATATATATATATATATATATATATATATATATATATATATATATATATATATATATATATATATATATATATATATATATATATATATATATATATATATATATATATATATATATATATATATATATATATATATATATATATATATATATATATATATATATATATATATATATATATATATATATATATATATATATATATATATATATATATATAATGCTGTGTGAGTAAGTGTGAATGTGTCTTGGCGAGTGTGCGTCTGTTTTTCAGAATATAAGGCTTAGCTTTGTCCTATCTACAACTTATTAAATTAGGTTATCGTTAAGTAGGTTATTGTTATAGCACTGAAGTAGTTTACTTCACCTTCTTTAGGTTGTCAATCACGAATTTTAGATCTTTCTATTTTATTTTAAAATAGGTAGTTAGGTAGTAATTCAGTCCCACGTTTATATATATATATATATATATATATATATATATATATATATATATATATATATATATATATATATATATATATATATATATATATATATATATATATATATATATATATAATATATATATATATATATATATATATATATATATATATATATATATATATATATATATATATATATATATATATATTATAATAATAATAATAATAATAATAATAATTATTATATGACTTGTGCCAATGATTTCATTTGAAAAAAAATTACTTATTTTGTTTCTTCTTAATTAAGTAATAAAATCACGTTAAAAGAATTATTAGAAGTATTAAAAAGTAGCTTCACAATTTTAGACACTCGTATTTGTTTAAAACTTTCTTCTGATTCTCTCTCTCTCTCTCTCTCTCTCTCTCTCTCTCTCTCTATATATATATATATATATATATATATATATATATATATATATATATATATATATATATATATATATATATATATATATATATATATATATATATATATATATATATATATATATATGTTTTTTTTTCAGCCGTAAAACACGCCCACTCCCCCATTCTCTCCCTAAGTCTTTGTTCTTAATTTTATATCCAACGAGTTTGATTGGTTGCTAAAAGCTTTAATCAACCAATAAAAATAGTTTAAATCTCCAATATTAATGTGTATATATAGACCGGTAACGACCTAATGTTGCCGATTGTACAAATTGTGACTATATTATTATTATTATAATTGGTAGAAGACATAAGCTTGGCGACTATAAAAGGAAGTTGAAGTGAATCATCTGGCAGTAGACAAACACTCAAGATCCGGGGATCTTGTACTGTAGCTTTGGCTAAAAGGATTATAAGGGAACGGATTTTTGAATTCGTTATTTGGTTGTGACCAAGTTGAGCGATGTTATTTGTAACATCGAAGGAGAATGTTTTCTCCTTGCTCAACACATGAACTTTTGAGTTCGTGTAGGTATAGAGACTTAATAAGGATTTTGATCCTTATATTGAAGATATGTCTTCAATTAAGTCATCTAAACCTTTTCCCTTTTGTCTCTAAAACAGACTCCCCTGTACATAAAAATCCCTATTATGTATATGTCATACCTTTTTTTTATGTAAATTTAGCCTTTAAACAGCTTGAGCCATTTTGCTACCATTTATTATTCCTTTTTTTTTTGTAAATAAAATAGTATTAAATTGAAAAGTCGTTTTGTTTTAACCTCTTTGAAATTTCAATCTTCCCCTTTATTTTTATTTTGTAAAACTGTTCTTTGTGATTTCCCCATTTTTAACCATCTTGTTGCATCACAAAGTTCGAAGTTTATTAATATAAATATAAATATAAATTATATATATATATATATATATATATATATATATATATATATATATATATATATATATATATATATATATATATATATATATATATATATATATATATATATATATATATCGTTTGGAAATCAAAGCTTTGTGAGGCAGACTCTATAAAAGACCTTCGATAAGTCTAGCGCTACGGCGTAAGACTCACAGAAACCCGAAGAGCTGAAGATCAAGAGTCAGAAAGTAGGGAAAGAACACCAGTAGAGCGTTTTTTACGAAAGCCATACAGACAATCAGAAATAAGATTAGAAGAATTAAGGTGTTTCCAAATAATCCTGTTAAGGATAGATTGAAAAACTTTAGAAATAACGAAGGTTAAAGGAAATATGGCGATAGTTATAGAATTTATAAGGGTCCTACTTCTTCGGCAGAGACTGAATGAACGCAAGTTTCCAGCAAGAAATGAAGGTCACAGTGTGATAATATATATATATATATATATATATATATATATATATATATATATATATATATATATATATATATATATATATATATATATATATTATATATATATATATATATATATATATATTAATATATATATATTTTTTGGTGTAAGTGTATCAAATATATATATAAATCACAATAAATAAATCATTATCCCCTATTATCAATACCTTTTTAAGAGTATATATGTCACATACATTTATATTTAGTATGTCCAATAAAATTATACATTTAATTTTTTATTCAAACCTAATCCAAATTGAATAAAAAATTATATATATATATATATATATATATATATATATATATATATATATATATATATATATATATATATATATATATATATATATATATATATATATATAATAATCTATTCCATCCTAATCGAAATGGAAAACAAAAGTATTCGACAGGTTTGGTAACTTAAGTAACCTATATGATATTACTTGGGAAAGATTATACGGAATAATTACTGAAAGGGGAAGTCACTTTATTAGATATATATATATATATATATATATATATATATATATATATATATATATATATATATATATATATATATATATATATATATATATAGAAAAAAATTACACAAGTACATAAATAAAGAGTAGCTTGCATTGGATTCCATATGTCAGTAATTTGATTCAAGGTATTATTACTACAGTATTCTTTATGAAATTTTGGAACTCTGTAAGATACGATCTTCATAAAACTGGTTATTTAATTTCATCTTTTGGTAGTATATACAAAAAAAAGAAAAAAGGAACGAGTCAAAATTCTACACTAAATAGGGCTTGAAACTTAAAAACTTCAAAAGAAACTACAATACTCTCTATAAATCATTTAAGCCAATAGCAAATTTCATTTGAGGAGAATGGCCTTGAAATAATTCATAAGGGACAAAAACAAAACGATTTTAAATATTTTACAAATCTATTACTGCATCGTTCTGCACAACAAAATCATTAAAAAAAAAAATTTTTTTTTAAATACTTTGTCCATCAATTCTTTCGGTCACAATTGCAGGAGGTGATCTTTATTGAAAATATCAAATTTTTTATAGTTTTTTATCATGATTGTAAGAGGTACGTTTTTCTGAGGCACATTTAAATCTTAATAATCTTTCACAGTTGCTTTTTTTTTTATTTACAAGAAGCTTAACTTTGTGTCATATATGTTAGTACAAAATTGAACGTTTTAAAATGGTGGTGTCTAGGTCTTTTTTTTTATTTTACACTAATATGACCAAATCTCAAAGAAATTTTTTTCAAATCAAATTGTAGCGTAAATCTCGGTATGCAACCTTTATTAGAAATGAATGATCTTCAGAACTATCTACTTATCGAATGAGATGTCAACCTTTCTAGGCTCAGGTAAGATCTCATATCATTCTACTCCACCATTAAATTTTTAAACACTTCATTTTTTCATTTTTTTTCTTTTATCTTTAGACATTCAAGTAATGAAAATAAGAACAAAGTGGCTTTAAATTTTTCATAGTTTTGTTTTGTCACAACTACCTATCACAGGATATATAAACATACCCGCGTACGAAAGGTCCGACCAGTGAGTTTTGGGAAAAAAAAACTTTGGTATTGGAAAAATCACTAATATTTAAGATTCTTAGAATTAATTAAGAGGCTAAAATTTCGCATACAAAAAATTTTTTTTTATATAAATATATTTATTGAAAATTTAAAAAAAAAAAAAAAAAAAAAAAATAATATATATATATATATATATATATATATATATATAATATATATATATATATATATATATATATATATATATATATATATATATATATATATATATATATATATATATATATATATGGTAAAGGTATAGAATGTTTCTGAGTTTCGATGTTTTGAAAATATCAATATTCGAAAATATCGATATATCGAAACGTCGATATGCCTATTCAAATATTATTCTAATTATTTTTATAATTATTATTATTTAGTTTTCTAGTGTACCTAGTTCGACTTATCATAACCTGAACTACCGAAGTTGCCGTAAAATACAGGCCTAACCTATACAAAAACGTTGCAATGAGATACCGATTTTAAATCGAAATTTTCAAAATATCAATATAAAAAATATCGAAACTCAGAAACATTCTATACCTAAGCCTATATATATATATATATATATATATATATATATATATATATATATATATATATATATATATATATATATATATATATATATATATATATATATATATATATATATATTTTGGCTGTCGTCGTGAGTGGAGGTGCTTAAACCAGAAGGGAAAAAAAGATAGAAGAATCAGATGGAAGAGAAGAGAAGAGAAGAGAAGAAAAGTGAAGAGAAAAGAAGAGTAGAGTAGTGAAGAGAAGAGAAGAGGAGAGGAGAAGAAAATTGGAAGGATTGTTTAAAGTACGCTGTAGAATTATACTGAAAAGAAAATTATTTTTTCGAACTTATAAATAATAAGATTTATTTTAAAATAATTTTTTAAAAATATATTTATAAAACAAAATTTAATAAATCGCAATTAACTTATTATCAAAATTTTGTGGAGGAGCAACAAAACTTTCAAATAACATACTTTCGGCCTAAGTGAAAATTTCAACATTAGCATTACGAATATAAAATTTAAAACACAAGATTGGATTGGGCGACAAGACTGGATCATGAAGAATAGTTCTTCGCATGGTTCTAGGGTCTGGGATTCCTTTTAACCAGTTTTTTTTTTTTTTTTTTTTTTTGTCTTCCCATGTACGACTGCAGGAATTTTCCTGCAGTTGACGCCACCCTGCATTATGCAGGATACGGTGCGATGATATATATATATATATATATATATATATATATATATATATATATATATATATATATATATATATATATATATATATATATATATATATATATATATATATATATATATGACACCCTTTAAGTTTCGAAACTAAAAATAAAATAAAAGTAAAAAAATTTTAAAGTTTTAAAATTAATCGATTTATATATATATATATATATATATATATATATATATATATATATATATATATATATATATATATATATATATATATATATATATATATATATATATATATATATATATATATATCTTATACTTTAAGTTTCGAACTGATAAAAATAAAAAAAATTCTAAAAACTCAAAAATTATCGGAAAAAATCGATTTAAAGTGAAAAATTCTAAAGTTAAAAAATAATCGAAAATATTATCGATATAATTAAACAAAAATACGATATAGGTCATATAGTCCAAATCATAATATTCGTCCAAATCGTAGACACATTCAAACTGAAGAGGAAAACGGTCGACACAATTTTTTTAGAGTATGGCCAAATCGTAGACAGTATATAACTGAATGGAAAACGATAGACAGATTTTTTTTAAAAGTGTCGACGATTTGGGTACAGCACCCGCCCTTTGACCTTATAAAAATAAGTTGTCGACGTTTTGGACAAGTGACAAAATTTTCTTAATGGACTGTCGGCCCTTTAACATGTCGACAATTTCCATGCCAAAGTTTTGGGATAATCCCATTAACATCCACTTCAAACTCCAGAAACTCAAGCTAATTAAATTTCATCCCGGAATCGTGCATAATCCATCCTTCGTAACACTAAAAACTTTTTTTTCAGTAGAAAATGCAATAACTTTCTGGTTCCACTTCTTCACGTCCTTTCGGCATTTTGCAAAACATGTCAACTCTAACTTTGCATCTTCCTCTTTCCCTCTTTTAATATCTTCCTACGGAACAACTGCTGTTTATATTTTTTCTAAAGTTGAGCTATTCGTTCAAATTTTTGCCTTTAATTCAACCTTAAACGATCACAGAGCTATTCTTCCTCCTTCAATCCACTATATCTCGATTATTCCTAAAATTAGAATTTCCTTGAAATTCTCAACTTCAATACTACGAAGGCGTATGGTCCCGAAGGTATTCATCAAAACTTGCGATTCCGATCTTGCACCCTGCCTTGGTAAACTATTTCGTATTTGTCTCTCTATTTCAACCTTCCCTTCTTGTTGGAAACGTGCTCTCATTAAACCTGTGCCGAAGAAGAGGGACTCCTCTCAACCCTCTAACTACCGTCCAATTTCTTTGACCTCCGTTCTTGCTTAAGTTTTTGAATCTAAGCTTAATAGGAAGATTTGGAAACATCTCAATTCTTCTAATCTTATCTCTGATAACTTATAAACAGATTCCGTTGCCTTTACCATTAAAGAGCCTTCATCAATAAGAAATACAATTACTTAAATTTTTTCTATAGAATAATCAACATTCAGAACTTTTATTCTAGCCCTAAATGTTATTTGAACGAAAACATAAATCCTTGAATTTTTTTTAATGAAACTGATGAATTATTATTGCATACCTGTAAATAAATGAGTGTAATATTTAATAAGGTCAACTTCCCCATTTGAACAAAAGGATGACATCAATCTAACTAAATACATAGTAGCATTAATTAAAGAAACATTATCTAATGATACATTCCCCTTTAATAGTAATAATAATGAATCATATTCAGTTCAATAATGTCTCCATTTGCAATTACATAAGTTACATCCTCCAAAGGCTTTAATATAATGGCAAAGACTTTTTATTTTCCTTTTATAGTTTAAATACTGCGTCTTTAAAAATATTCATTCTACTGGACTAGAAGCCCTCATTCTATCAAACTCTTTAATTATATACCCATTATTCATAAATAGGGACCGACCAGGGCTAGAATTTGAAAGGTGCCACGGCTGGGGTTCCTTGAAATTTATAAAGATGTCAAAACACTAAAATTTTAGTATAAGAAAATTACGGATACATTTAATTCAAATTTATGTAATTTTAAAGGAGTAGAATAGTCAACATTCACTTGAATTAATGATTATTTGCTTTTCTAAGAAAATTACATATTCTTTATAATAAGTTTTAAAAAAAAAACTACAAAAAATTTTTATTTATATTTTTCCTGAATCACAATATGAAACCCAGCAAGTTTACATAGGTAAGACTCAAAGTTAATTTTCGAAAAATGTAATATACAACATTCTCAATATTACCTGTATTTATACATATCATTGCTATTTTATTACTGAGCAGGACACTAGAAGAGGTGAAAGACAAGCAAATGTTTGAGGGCATAAATGCGTGGATTAGTAGCACCCGACAGCCGCCAGCCTACCAATTTGGATTGTGAGGATATATATATATATATATATATATATATATATATATATATAATATATATATATATATATATATATATATATATATATATATATATATATATATATATATATATATATATTATATATATTAATAATACAAGTTAATTACGTTTTAGCGCATATCTTCAAATTTACTTGAATTACAATGACGAAGTATCAACGAACGAGTGTACAGTGACAAATTCTTAAACATTCGATTCTTTGATATATGTAAAATTATCGACAAACTTTCTTATTCTATACACTTTCGTAGGAATATTATTTAACTTTAATTTTGAATTTTTATTGTCTTAAGTAGAAACAAAGTTATGAGTCTTAGAAAAAAAAGTAATGATAGCCGAAAAATCAATAGAGGATACCGCGGCACGGCCCAAAAAATTATTGTAGAAACCTACAATTTTCAGGAATAAAGTTTTTTACTAAAATGACTCTAAATACTAGATTTCATTCAAATCGGTGAGGGTCTATGCAGCTTTCAATTTTTTTTTGCCCGATTTGTCAGATAACGTCCCTATATTATTAATTCAAGTGATAACATTTCCATATATATATATATATATATATATATATATATATATATATATATATATATATATATATATATATATATATATATATATATATATATATATATATATATATATATATATAATACAAAAAAAATATGAAAACATCGAAAAATTCACATTGGTTAAAATTATGCTATGTCGGGGAATTAATTTATTTTCGCTGTCGCTTATGCGTAAAATAACTAATATAAGCTCATATATAATATTCAAACATCATTTGATTTGAAGGAAGCGTTCTCTGCAGTTATGAGTGAATCAACGCAAAAAAGAATGATTTTCAAAGCTGAAAAATTGTTTGGGCACGTATGGTGAATGCAACTCTAACCATAGTAACAGATCTTTTGAGTATCTCGAAGCACAATATCACAGATTATGATGACACACAGTAGGATTAGAAAAACCAACATCAGACAAGCATCATCGTGAACTTAAATGTGTTGAATGAAAATGACTGACAAACGTTGCGTAGGGTTGTGATGAAAAATAAAACTTTTAATGCTCAAAAAATTGGTGTATAAATGAATACCGTGCTCACAAACCAAATAAGTACCTAATCAATATGAAGGAAACTAAAAACTAAGTTGGTATGGACGAACAACCATTCGAAAACCACTCGTCAATACTTTAAACGTTAATAAGGAAAAGTGGAGTCAAATGTTTAAAAACTGGACTATGGAGCAATTGAAGATCATTTTGATAGATTAGGTCAATCTTTGCCCTCTCCCAGAACTATGACCGACAGTACATATTGAGAACGATGCGCCAAGAGTACATTGCAGGGTGTTTGTTACTCACAGTGAAACGTGAGAAGTGTTCAATCTTAGTTTTCTGCCGAACCTACCTATCATTGCACAGCGAAGTACTATCATTGACAATGACTACGGTGTCATTTTGAAGTGTTTGTTCCTGGATGGTGATGCAGTTTTTTAAGATGACAAAGCCCGTTGTTCACACAGCTAAAATCGTCAATGACTATTTTTTTTTTATTTTCTAAAAACAAGGGCGAGTCTTCACATGTGCCAAGGCCGACACAGTCGCCAGATCTCAATTTATTGAACACTTGTAGGCTGGAGACATATATGCTCGAGCGCTCTAAATACCACCACCATCATTAACTTGCCACGGATTTGCTGGAAGAATGGTACAAGATTCATTTTAAAACTATACAGGAACTCGTTTAATCTATTCATAGAAGAATAAAAAACAGTTCATTATACCGAGGTTGGCCAACGCATTATTAGTTATGGTTATGGGTTTCCTTATGTGTTTCCATATTATTTGTTGAACCCCTGCATATATATATATATATATATATATATATATATATATATATATATATATATATATATATATATATATATATATATATATATATATATATATATATATATATATATATATCCTCTGGTGGGCTAAGGCCGGAGTCCTACCAATATGCACCAAAATTGGGGAACATTCGGAATCTGGTAGCTGATGGCCGAAGTGACCCAATACACGGGGTTTAAAAGTGCAAGTCAAAGAAAGTTGGGGAAACAGATAAAGGGAGTCTGTTCCAGACTTTACCAGTAGAGTACATGTAAGATTGAGCATAACGGTTAAGTCTGGGGTCGGAGAGTTGGACAGAGAAAGGATGAGACTTTGTAGAAAGTCGTGTCGCACGAGTCATTCTCAATGGAGGAGGTATGCGACGTGATGGTTCAGAAGAGCAATGTCCGTAGTAATAGCGATAGTATAGAGTGACGCAACAATTCGACGGGCATAGACTGGAGAATTAGTAAGAGCAGGAGAGTTGATAAGAACCACCCCAGATGTGCGAGGCGTACTCCACACTGAGGCGAACATCATCCCTATACAGATCAAGCAACTGGGGTAGCGTAAAAAATACGACAAAGGCGCCTCAGAACACCCAACCTCTTACAAACTTGTTTAGAGAGAAGTAATATGATCTTTGCAAGAAAGATCAAGAGAAAAACACACCGAGAATATTAAGGACAGATAAAGGTTTGAGTTGAGTATTTTCGAAGATATCATAGTTGTGTGAAATATGAGGAATTGAGTTTTTTGAGGCATATATATATATATATATATATATATATATATATATATATATATATATATATATATATATATATATATATATATATATATATATATATATATATATTTATATGAGATCGGTTTATTCCTCGGGAACCTTATTTTTAGCTAAACAACTTATATATCTCTCCGTTAACGATTCCATATTCACCTTCAACAACAATTATTACCAACAAATAGATGGTATGCCTATGGGCTCACCCCTTGGTCCTACTTTCGCCAATATTTTCCTCTGTAACCACGAATCCGTATGGCTTAACCACTGCCCCCAATCCTTCCGACCCCTAATCTATAAACGTTACATCGACGATTGTTTTTTAATAGTTAATAATAAAGAGCAATCGGACCTCTTTTTTTCATTATATTAATCATAAACATCCTAATATTAAATTCTCCCGTGAAGATGAACATAACAAATCCCTCCCCTTTCTTGACATCATGGTAACACGGTCATCAAATGGCTTCACAACATCAATATATCGAAAACCAACTACTTCCCTCCTTGGCCAAAATTTCCTCGGCTTCACCTTGTTACACATTCAAACACAACCATCATTGGATATTTACATAGAGCCTATAACATCTGTTCCTCTTGGTGGTATTTTCACCTTGAGCTCACATATTTTATTATTTATTTTTATTATTTAGGATATTATATTATTATAATAGTTATTCTTTATTTTTAGAAAACGGTCTTAATGTGCATACACTATTTTAACTTAGATTTTATTCATTATATAGCCTGTAACATATATTGTTATTTCTTTTGCATTTTAATCTTATCTGTCGAAAGTTCTGAAAGGGAATATATTGACCTACGATTTCTCTAGAAAGGAGAGGAGATTACGGTTTGAATTCCTGATCTTAAGATGGGAAATGTTTCTTGATCATGAGATGAGAAACCTTCAACCTTTCCTAAAGATATCTTTGAAATCCTGATCATAAGATGGGAAACCTTCTAACTTTGCTGCTTATTATAGGGTGGAGTTTGGTCTTCCAAATTTCTACTGTTTATTATTAAGTAGATGTATAAATGCTTATTATAGATTTACGCTTATATTTTTTTTTATTCAAATGAATGGTCATCCGTTTGCTCCCAAACAGATTCTCTTCTGTTAGTCTGCTGAACCTATCGAAAATACATTCGAAGAGGCCTTTAATGTAAGCTACGCTACCACTATATACAGTAGTGTTCAAATTATTATTGATTTTTCAAAAAATTTTAATTTTTCTGGTAAAAGGTTACTTAAAGCTCTTTAATGTGTCAATAAAAAGGATATTTTGAAATATTAGTGTGAAGTAAATCGTGTACATTTATAACGAATTATTATTAAAGGGTTTTCCATTGTTTACTGGCACAAATGCGGAAATAACAGTTGGCAACCCTGACTCTGTTCTTAGCTGCGAAAAACACGTCGGTGTGGTATCTCAGTTCTACATCAGATTTTGCCGAGTGAGGGTGTGTCATATCTTATAATTTGCAATTAGAGACTCAGCAGTCCTACTAATGTGTATTTCTCATAATATCAACCAATTTTTTTTTTTTTTTTTTTTTGCCGTATTTTTAGATAAAATGAGAGTTAACAGTTATGGGTAAAAGCAGTGACTTGAGTCCTCGTAAAATTGGGCAGATCAAGGTTCTATTAAGTGTTAGTGCAATAAAACAGAGAGATATTGCCAAGAAATTAAATATTTCCTGTCAATCAGATAGCAACATAAAGAAAAAAATGGACAAAGGTCTTAATTTGGATTCAACAAGTACTGGAAGATGTGGTCGTAAGAGAAAAACTACTCCCAGAACCGACAGAAAAATCAAACAATTGGCTCTTCATAACAAAAGAAAATCTTGTAATAGTATTGCAAGTGAACTGCAAGCAGATAACATTGGTTTCTCGAATAACTGTGAACAGAAGGTTATTAGAAAGTGGTTTACGAGCTATCGCCCAAGAAAAAAAAAACCCGTCTTACGAATGCTATGATCAAGGCACGCCGAGACTGCTTCTGACCAATTGGACTTCTGACCAATGGGAAAAGGTAAGAGTGATACATTTGTAGGGTTTTTATTGTATTAAATGTTAAATAACATATATAAATTATGAAATCAAAGTAACGTCGGAAAATATGACAATATCGCTGATTAACCTGATAACTATGCGGTCATGCTGATAAACAATAATTTCACGTCATAATTTTCCAGATTACTCAGCAGCTGCTGCTGGCATCATATGATGATACACTACTTTCTATTGTTTCAGGTAGTATTCTCCGACGAATCCACTATTTCAGTACTTGATGACCGAGTGCAGACAGTGAGGAGAAGGCCCGGGGAGGAATTTGAGCCAGAGTGTCTTAAAAAGACTATAAAACATTCACAGAAAATAATGGTATGGGGAGCAATTTCTGTACATGGGACTAGTCGTTTGAAGATCGTTGAAGGTATGATGAACCAGTTGAAGTATATAGATGTGCTGCAAAACCGTTTGCTACCTCAAACTAGAGAATGGTTCGGTGAGAACCCATGGATATTTCAGCAAGACTCGGCCCCTTGTCACACTGCCCAATCAGTGAAGATGTGGTGTAGAGAAAATGATGTTAAACTGCTGCCATGGCCTGGAAAATTCTCCAGATATGAACCCTATCGAGGAATTATGGTCTATTCTAAAAAAAATGAAATACACAAAGTTTCCCTTACAACTAAACATGCCCTCATAGAGCCTGATATACGTATGGTTCCGCAATGACAAAATCAAGAACTTCTGCAGAACATTAATCACTGACATGCCAAAGCGTGTTAAGGCGCTCAAAACTGCCAAAGGAAGGCAAACTAAGTATTACCTATTGAAAGGCAACCTACTCATGACATATCTGTAAAAATAGACTGAGCAGTTCTTTATAATTTTTTTTTTTTTAACCTTTAACCAAAAAATTAATTTTTTTTTTAAAAACCAATAATAATTTGAACACTGCTATGTACTTTGTAAATATGCTATTTATATTATTAATTTTCTTCCTTTTATCCTTCTTTAGAATTGTTTAGAAGGTTGATTTGATTTATTCATAAATGTCACATACTTATAAACTAGATATTCATCTTAAATTGGTGCAGCAGTGAAGAAAGCCTTTAAAATATATATTATTCAGTAATTTGTACAGGGTAGTCGAAGCGCTCTAACGTTTTTATTACTGGTAGGGTATGCCCAACCAGGTACGAGTCCTATTGACAAGGAAAGAGTATGTTAAAAATCAATGGATCAAACCAAAAATTTGGAACATCAACTTCGATCGACTGAGAATTGAAAATTTAAAACAAAACTAAATTCCATTTGCTGATCTGGGGAAACATTGAAGTGTAATGTATGTAAATATGGCCGATCTTCAGAGGAGCAAAAGCAACTTCTTGCAGACGATTTTTATGAAAAGATGATTTCCGATTTCCAATCACCAAAGAGTGGCTACTTGATACAAAAAAGTTTGAGTAAAACAACTGCTACCTTTCTTAATTTTTCTGAACAGGGATATAGCATTTTCCAGGGAGTTTACCCAATCGCAAAAATGTCTTCGAGATATGATTTATAGCAAGCATGGACTCATCGTTAGAAACATAATTGCCCCAAACACCAACTTGAGATGGGACCCATGAGGCAGGAGAGGAGAAGCTGCCGAAAATGCTGGAAGAGCAAAACCACAAAAATTCTTTGGAAATATGGGCCCAAACGAATCCCAAAAATCTCCGGTAGTCGGAGTAAATAACATAGGAGGCTTCTGTGTTCAGTATTATTACCCTCAAGTGCTAAAACTATTGAAACATACTTCCACCGTAAAATTATGATAGCATCAAGCAGTGTGAGACAAGGTGCGATCCTGAAAGACCTAAGCTCCTCAGAAACCTTCCGACAGTTTTAGAACTGTCCATGAAGATGGGTTACCGCAGGTGAATCACTGAATGCGAGTAGAAATTGGCTCAGCGGTGAAAACCAGCATTCTTAGTTTTCGTTAACGAAGTCAACGCAGTGGAGATCAGTGGCCGTAGTTACAACCATGGAGAGTTGTATTCGAAATTGAAAATACGACTGGCGAAGAGAATGTTGATAATTTCAACCAAGAAAGAGAAATTGCTGAAGGCTGAGGTTTATAAAGTTTCACATGGATACAACACATCATATACTTCCTCGTGAATGACAAGGACATGACATTAGGCTCAACTTCCAGGCCAGACGTATGGGAAGACTGAAACTCACAATTGGCAATATGGAGCCCGTCGTTCAGCAGCAAAATTAAATTAAGAGATTTATGCCAAAAGACAGCGCTATCGTTATTAAATTTTGGTCGTAGCAAGTTGTGGAGCCGAGGTGACACTTTTGGGTCATCACCTCATGCCATATGCAAATGATGATGTAAGATGTCCAATGGACACCTGCCAATGTTCCCCATGTTGCTTACCCGGTGGAAGATAAGTGAGGATGTCTTGATCGTTCGTTGAACAATACTTACCCCTTACCCCTATTGCATTTAGTTTTCTAGATTTAGTAGTCAAGATCTCAAAAATGATCCAAAACCGATCTTTCTACATGAATTTTGACAACCAAATAATTTTTTCTTGCGCAATATTGAAATTTATTTGGAGTCCACCTCAAGATCCCAAAAAAAAATCGAAAAGATCTTTTGATGGACATTTTGCGTGCAAAGATGCTCCAGCGGAACTTCTGAAAGATATTTCAGAATTTGATTATAAATCGGTTAGTTTAAATATTTTTTTTTGTCTTATTCTACAATTTAACATCTTACTAAGAACTACTGTAATTTATTTTCGATAACTACATTTAATATTCTCATTTGTAATATTGAGGATATAATAAAAATAACAAATTAAACATTTGAAATATGTATTTCCTTTTTCAGAATAAGGATCAGAGGTGTGAAATTTGTTTAGAAATTATGTTTAATACTATAACAAGTCTCATACGAGGTGGTCATTTATTACACTCAAGCTGCATTAAAAAATGGCTTAAACAAGCAAAGAACTGCCCAATATGCCGTCATGAACTGTAATATTTTTAATTGAAGCATATATATATATATATATATATATATATATATATATATATATATATATATATATATATATATATATATATATATATATATATATATATATATATATATATATATATATATATTTAATAAATACGTTTAATTAAAAAATAATTTAACAATGTAAAAAAATCGATAGCTTTCTAGGCTACATCAGAACCAAATTCTCAAAATTAAATTAAATAAATAAAAGGAACAGAAACTCTAAAACTATTTAATGTTGTCAAGGCGCGAAACTCGACCCACTCCATTTTCTCCCTTACACAAAATCAAATGCCAGCGAAGAGTATGAGGGAAGGGATGCACCCAGGAAAACTTGAAAATACTTGTAGAGTTACTGGTCGTCTGTTCATTTATTATTTTAAAGGTCTTTCAGATTTACATTTTTCATTTTAATTTTTTATTATATAATTGAACTTTGTTCAAAGATTTTTCATTTTTATACATTTTAATTTCTTATATTTTGGAAATTCATAAGTATGGCGCATTCTCTGACAAATAACACCTGCACCCAGCCCTCATCGTTTTTTAGGAAACTTGGTATATAGAGTCATCTCGGTTAAAAACTATCGTCCAGAAAATTGGAGGATTCTACAACGATAGCGGGTGGACACCCACTAACTCGAACATCACTTTTTCCGAAAATTTATTATAACTGGTTAAAAAATTATTTAATTTTAATTTCGAAAATTTATTTAACTATATTCATCATAAAAATAAAAATAAAAACATTTATATAAAAATTATTTCCAACAAACTATTATAAAAAAATAATTATTACATTTGATCAATATTTACTTTCACAAACAATGCTTTTATTTACCAAGTAAATTAATTTAGTATCTAACGCACACTACACAATCAAAAATTATATTTGACTGAAAATACTCCAAACATGACTATATCGCCAAAGCCAGTAATACTTATACTATGCATACATCATTTCCTTCATTCTTGTTACACTTGGCACACTCTAATACAAAACATTTACAATTTGACGAATAAAAGTTTCAACTGAATCAACTATAAGTATACTTTATAATTATTTTTTTTAATAAGATATGTTGGTGTAAATTTTCTTCATAATCATAATTAAAGAACAATTTATTACAATTTTCTAAAAATTTATAAGTCAGGATTTATGTAAATACGGTGCATCAGTTTAGGTCGTTAGTAAAGAGATTGAATGTTCTTTAAAGTTTTTGAAAATTGAAAAAAATTATATATATATATATATATATATATATATATATATATATATATATATATATATATATATATATATATATATATATATATATATATATATATATATATATATGAAAACTACATACCCACCTTGTGATTAGGGTACCGAGGTGCCATTCCTTAATGGTACCTACTAAAAAGAATAATTTTGAAAGTTTTTTTTTTCTTTCCATATACGAGTTTATTCTCCACATTATTCATCATTTATATAACATTTTGTTATTTATATTTTTCGTACTTTTATTTGTTTATTCTTGGTAACATCTTTCAATTTATTTATTATTTTATAATTATTATTTATTATTAACTAAAATAGTTATTATTAACTTTTTTTTTTGAGTTGCTTTTTCATTCAACTTTATTTATGTACAAATTTATTTATTACCTGAGTTAATTAACGGTAGCTCAGTGGGTTAAGTAGGCTTAAGAGAACGAGGTTCGCCCCTCGATCTCGAGTGGGTGCTGAAAAGTATAGAAATCG
The DNA here is from genome assembly GCA_009176605.1 of Armadillidium nasatum. Lineage (NCBI taxonomy): Eukaryota > Metazoa > Arthropoda > Malacostraca > Isopoda > Armadillidiidae > Armadillidium > Armadillidium nasatum. The sequence goes on along the minus strand of SEYY01006354.1, from coordinate 12,324 downwards.
AGGTTCGAACCTCCGATCCAGTTACCTGAACGGAAATAAAAATTGTCAATAGTAAATTTTGTTGTTAATTAATTACAGTTTACGGAGAGGTGTATTATTACGCTTAACTCAATACTCACATATAGCTTAAAAACATAGCCAACACTTACAACATTCAACGCTATTTCAACACAAAAAATATCGGTTTCTCTAATTTGCACCTTCAGAGGTCTGCCTATCAAGGAATCGCAACCAAGCCTACCAGTGGTCAAAAATATACTTTTGGACTGTACCGGAGCAGGGTTCCCATATTGAGAAACAAAATAATCTGTGTAATTTATCAATTTGGTCAATGCAATGAATATTTGTATTGATGTTTTGAGACAGTGTTGAATGAAGATAAATTGGGAATAGTCCAAGAAAATGGTAATAACGAAATAAAGAGACTACGCATAGATATGGAAGAAGGACGTTTAGGTGAAGCATGTCATTAATTTCAAATATCTATGTTTGATAATTAATGATAAGGTTTCTAGATGCTGAGTTAGTAGAGAATAATGAAAAATCCAAGTAACGTGGGAATGTAACACCCGCTGAAGAAACAGAGAAAAAGGACTGGTAGAGTTAAAACTTACAGCGCTGGGCATAGGGGAATCTCTTATTAAAGAAGTTCCAGAGTGGTAATGGAAGAAGTACCAAAACTGATGCAGTCGTGTAAATCGGATGACGAATTATTATGGTGCAGTCCACACCTCCATCAGCAAAATATACACCGGAGTTTGCCTTTGCAAAGAAAGACAAGCATCAGCTCGCACATACTCTTCTGACATAAATGAAAAAAAGTACAATTTTTTAAAGTTATCACCGTAACTTACGGGCAGAGTCCTATTTGAAGAGTGTGGTTCTTAGCCATGGAAATTGAGTTATATGTTAAAATTTTTTATTGAATTACATACATTGAATATATGTTCACAGATATGTACAAGTTTATCAATAGAAGTCGATCCTGTAGAAGCACTTCTGATACTAGAATGACTCTTAACGTTGTGTTTATAACCACACATATAAAATTTTTGGTAAGAGGTAAATCACTGAGTGTGAATCCCTTTTGCAACTGACTTTAGCAAGAAACCCTCCCAAAAAAAAATTCATTTGAATTGTGAAAAAAAAAAAAATTTCTTATGAGATGTTAAAATAGTCTTTTTAACTTATGTCGTCGACAGGAGAATAATTACCATCAGATGAATAGCTGTCTAAAGCCAAATTTTGAAATAAAATAGTATTCTCTACATTAGGTGTTAAATTTCCAGGAATTATAGAGCAACAGGAATTACTATGGAATACTTTACCATATTCAATAATGGAGCATGAACAAACTTTAGTGTCATCAATATTCATGTCACTGGAGGAACCAATGCTGCTGTTAAGACAAGTAATACTCTCACCATCGTCGCTCTTTTATGCTAGTGTTGTCATATTCGTTATAAGAAATGCCTTCAAGTTTCAAATTTTCCTGAAAATTATCAATTATCATGTGCAATCCTATTTTCCTTTTCATCACATTTCATTACAAAAACTAGTACATTCAAGTAGAGAGGAGAGACGATTTCATCAACTTTCACTTACAATTCTTGTCTATCTGATGTATTCAAGTCTGCAAGATTGCAATCCTTATTTGTTATCAGTAACCCAAAAGTATTCATCTTCTTTAAGTACTTCTTGAAGTGAATAAAAGCATTTTTCGAAAATAATTTTAGTTATATGTTCTAGATGATCGATTCCAAATCTGCCACTCAAAATTGCAATTTTAATAAATAGATGGGAAAATACTACTGATTCAAGGACTTTCTTCCTGCCTGTAAGTGGACTTACACATAATGTATTATATTTTTCAAAGAAAACATTACTATTCCAACATAATATATTTAATTTTTATTTGATAACAGGCATTTTACGTAATTTGAAGCGTTCACATTCCAACTAATGTTTTAGCCAACAATACGAATATTACAAAAATAAACTTCCATAATCAAGTAAGGAATATAAAAAATTTATTCTAATAACTTATAAACAGATTCCGTTGCCTTTACCATTAAAGAGCCATCATCAATAAGAAATACAGTTACTTCAATTTTTTCTTTCGAATAATCAACATTCAGAACTTTTATTCTAGCCCTAAATGTTATTTGAGCAAAAACACATAAATCCTTGTACAAATTTTAAGAGTACCATTACTGAAAGTGGTGAAATATTATTGCATACCTGTAAATAAATGTGTGTAATATTTAATAAGGTCAACTTCCCCATTTGAACAAAAGGATGACATCAATCTAACTAAATACAGAGTAGCATTAATTAAATATTATCTAATGATACATTCTCCATTAATAGTAATAATAATGAATCATTCAGTTCAATATTGTCTCCATTTGCAATTTTATGTTACATCCTCCAAAGGCTTTAATATAATGGCAAAGACTTCTCATTTTCCTTTAATAGTTTAAATGCTGCGTTCTTTAAAAGAATATTCATTCTACCGGACTAGAAGCCCTCATTATATCAAACTCTTTAATTATATACCCATTATTCATAAATAGAGACCGAACAGGGCTAGAATTTGAACGGTGCCAGGGCTGGGGCTTCTTGAAATTTATAAAGGTGTCAAAACACTAAAATTTTTGGATAGAAAATTATGTATACATTTAATTCAAATTTATAATTTTAATGGAGTAGAAGAATAGTCAACATTCACCTGAATTAATGATTACATTCTTTTTAAGTTACATATTCTTATTACATATTACGTATTCTCAAATACCAGTCCTTTATGGACTTTCATAATTTTAAATGCACTTCATTACTTTAAATTTTAATTGTATAGTTTTTAAGATTAACAGATTAACGACACCACTCTACTACAATTTGTCAGACTAATTAAAAAGCAAAGAATTCTGGCAAGATGTTGCTTACGCATGCGCAGTATGACCTGAAATTGTGAGGCATATTTTCATGGAGATAAATCATTTCTCCATAATTTATAGTATTTTTTTTTTAGGTTTTTCGATTTTAAGCCAAATAAAATACTTCATTCAAAAGACAGTTCACCTAAAGGCGGCTCCACACATGCGGAGCTCGTCGAACTGCTGAATGTTTGTGTTTTGCATTTGTTTTTTCCGAATATGTCAAACGTATATGTACACATATTCGTCTATTGGACGAAATTCGGTTACTGCAAAGTTCGGATTGGGAATTGTAAATATTTTTTATAAAATATGGACGTTGAGTCCGCAACAGCAGCTTTTGTTGGTTTAGTGTGCGGACTATTTCCTATAAACAAAAAGAAACGAAAAAGGTGGTGGATGGTTTCATTAAACCGAAAGAGAAAGGTAAGATTGGCAAAACATTTCTATGCATTAGCTTTATAAATTCTTATATATATATATATATATATATATATATATATAATATATATATATATATATATATATATATATATATATATATATATATATATATATATATATATATATATATATGGTTCATCATGGTAGGCTCAGCGGAAAAGTTTTCACGCGAACCTAGTTCAAATGGTTATGCCACCTTCGGGGGCGCACCATTGTGAAACCGCTCACAGCTGCTAACGCTCTGTGGTGACTATAATAGTGGGAGCTCCGTCACTATTATACTCAGGGGTCGGAGATTAGTTTATTGATTAATAACTAATTCTCTTGGATTTTAAGTTCTCGAGTATTATTAATGGATGTTCAGGATTTTGGATTTTGATAGGACAGCTTGAAAACCTGATCCATCACGGTATTAGACGACATGCATCGAAGTTAAGTTATTTTGTTCATCGATATTTAATGATCATATTTTATGTTATCTTCCTCTCTCAGGATCATTTTTAAGATGAAAATATTAAGTTAAAATTTATTTAGGATATCTCCATATTATTTTGAACACAAGATACATTTTTGAAGGGAGGCATATAAAGTTCAGTTTTTATATTAAAACGAACTTTTCTTTGTCTTTCTTAAAAATGTATCGTGTGATTTTATGGATGGAAATATATTTTATTTGCATTCATAAAAGAACTTCAAACTTTGTAATTTTGTTAACTTTTAGTTTTTAGATAGTAAAATTAATTTTTGATTTGATAAAATATCTCGTAGTGAATTTAATTCCTACGAAGATAAATAAGACCAAGAAATTGTTATAGAAGTTAATTGATTTGAGGAGATGATCCATCATAGAAGTCTAGACTGTAAACTCAACAAGAGAAGATTCAACAGAGAATAAATCGTCTAAAGAAGAATTATATGGAGCTCTTGACCATTAGGTGGGAGTAAGCTCTGACCATTAGGTGGAGATAAATCCATTCTTCAAAAAGATAAAAAGAGAACAATCAATCAAGAGAACGATCGTCGATAAATAAAGAAGAGTTTAATATAATACAAAAAGGTTGTTGAACTCAGCGTAACATCCTCCAAAGAGTTCTCGGTCACAACGCTACCGTAATAGTTAATTGAAAACAACGATATATTTATTTAGATCCTCAATTGTTAATAAAGACTCCATCTGATCAGTACGTTGTTATAACATCCTTCTAATAAATTAAAAGAACATCTCCCCAACATATAAAAATTGTTTAAATTGGAGGCAATGCGGTGGGACTCAATCAACCTGAAATGGGATCTAACAACTTTGATCTAACAAAATTTTAAGTTTACTGCAACTTCAATTATAACAACCTATGTTATTTCAAGATAGAAATTGTCAATCTAAATTTAGAAATGGATTCATCTAAAATTTAAGATAGTTTAAAATTAAATTTTAATCAGATGTTAGACAACTCCCATGTTTCATCCAAACTTCAAAACCTGAAAAATAGATAGAGGAATGTGTATGTCAATCATTATATCTTATTATGAGGAAAGAGGAAAGTGAACGGTTGGAAAAGAAAGCGTCATGACATGGCTTTATGGAAATTATGAGGATCCTCATTCATAAAAGTAGCTTAAAACCCTACTCTTATGCGGTTGACTTCACAGTGGAATTTTCGTATGAACCTAGGTTCGATGACTATGCCACCTTCGGGGGTACGTCATACGAAACTGTCGCTAATACATAGTGTTAGTGTGACTATGAATGTGTCTCAGCTGGACCATTCATACTCAGAAGTCGTGGTAGTTTCTTTAAAAAGAACTATCATATTTTTTTTTCTCTCCCTTTTTCCTACGAATTAGGTTTGAGGTACTAATAATACACTCAAACAAATAGTTTAGCTAATAATCGGCCGATATGTTTATTTACGATTAACTTCATACAATTTTTTTTCTTTCTCTTTTCCAGGCTTAAACTTAAATAGAATGAATAAACTCATTTATCCAGAGATTTTTTTTATGAAATTTATAGTCATTTGAAAGGAATGCAATATCATGGCCTGTGAACTTAGAAATGGTTGTGGACAATAAGAAAGTTCCAATTAAGGATAGAAGATTTAATCAACTGAAATCACTATTAATAAAAGAAGAAAATGAATCATCCCATCTATTCTTTATAAATTTATATTCAAATAATAAATCTAGCGCACAGATGGAAGAAATTATGTACATATTATTGAAAATCTTCCAGAAGACCATCTATAAATTTGACATGAAGTTCGAAAATAACCATCATACAAAGTGGGAATTGAAGAAAAATATGGATATAAAAAGATTCGAATTAGATGTTAGGAGACTGAAGTGGTGGAAGATCACATTTAAAAACATAGGAATCAAAGAGATATTTATATAGGATCATAAACAAAAACAGAAACAATAAACGAAATAAGAAAAGGTAGCCTCGTGTATAAAATCATATCTAATCAAAAAGAAGGATATTATTTTTTAAAATTTTTCTTGGATACAAAGAAGGATATTATTTTTCAAATTTGTTAATTTTCTTGGATACATTTTCTTTCGAAGGGAGATATGTAAAAGCTGTTTTAATAAAAAACTGTACTTTTTATGTTTTTTTAAAAATGTATCCAAAAAGGTGATTCCACACTTAAAAACTTTAGATTTTTTAACATCAAAATTATTTTTAAGTTTATGATTTAAAATAGATAAAAAAAACTCGTAGTAGAGTTAGTTTTTAAGAAGTTAAAAGAGACGATAAATTTATATGAAATTAATTAATCAGAGGCCATAGAAAAGAAAGCAAGCAATCAACCAAAGAATAGAAAGGATGATCATCAGAAATGAAGAAATCTCTAGCCATAAAGGTGGAGGTATATTAAATATATTAAATCTCTAGCCACAAAAGGTGGAGGTAAAAGAAATACTATAAAAAGGAAATATAAACGACCAGATAAATTCTTCAAGAAACCCTACTAAATAAAGATTCCTATATTTATAATTTAAAGGTTGTGAACCCTCGGAACTTCTCCGAATAGAATACTCGGTCATAGCTCGCTACCTTTGTTTATTTATTCATCTATTAAAATTTCTTCTACAGAATTTGTGTGCTTATTTAAACGACCCATATAATACATATATATAAAAGTATATATATATATATATATATATATATATATATATATATATATATATATATATATATATATATATATATATATATATATATATATATATATATATATATATAATAGTAATAAAAGGTACGCATATGTAAGAATTTACTTGAATTACAATGACGAAGTACCAACGAATGTGTGTACGGGAACAAATTCTAAAACATTCGCTTCTTTGATGTGTGTCAATTTACCGACAAGCGATGGAAAAGATTTGAGCATTTGGCAAACCAAGTCAATGAGCAAATATTTGCCAAAGGTGTCCCATCCACACATGCGGAGTTCGGCCAAGGATTCGACGAGCCCCGCGTGTGGAGCCGCCTTTACAGAACATATGAAAAAAAAGTAAAATGAAATTCCATTAAAATTAAAAAGTTTGGATAAAAATGAAAAGGTGAGTAAAAAACAATTGCCTCCGTTCTGAAAGAAATATACATACATTTATCTTAAATAAATAGCACAGTTACCATGGTAACGAGGAGGCTTCCAATATGTTTCTATGGTAACTGTGGCATGCATAAACCGTTATATATATATATATATATATATATATATATATATATATATATATATATATATATATATATATATATATATATATATATATATATATATATATATATATATATATATATATATATATATATATATATATATATATATATATATATATATATATATATATAATATATAATATATATATAGAAATAAATATATTTTACTTGTATGAAAAAATGCAAAATTTTAAAATCTGAGTTGCTTAACCTAATTTTTGAATTAAAATGTTATATTTTTATTAAATATTAACGGAGGAACGGCCTCCCCTGCCTCCCCCCAAAAGCAGCCATATATATATATATATATATATATATATATATATATATATATATATATATATATATATATATATATATATATATATATATATATATATATATATATATATATTGTAAAGTTCAGATTTTATTATAAAATGAACTTTCCTTTATATGCCTCTTGGAAAAATATATCATGTGATAGTTTTGATTTATGAATGGAATTATCCCATCTCCATTCATAAATTGGACTTCAAATTTAATACTTATTTTTATTTATGTAAATATTATTAATTTATATTATAAAAGTTATTTTGTTAATCGTAGAATACTTAAGTTCTAAAACTATAAATTTGAGTAAAGATTATGAAAATGAATTAATAATTAAAGATCGATCAATGAATGGAGACGAATCAACCAGATGAAATTAATGGACGGGACGACGAAGATTCAACAGGAATGAAAGATTAGAACATCTTAGAAGAAAGAATTAATGGAACTTCTGGCCTATTAGGCGGGAAAAATCTTTTGTCCATAAGGAGAAAGATATTCCATTAGAATTTATATTTCATCTAAATTGAGAACAATAATCTACGACGTCCAAAGATATGAAGAACAGAATTAGTCTACTCAAATATTAAGTTGATACTATTCCTGCTAGAGAATTACAGAATCTTTATAGTCATATTTAAAAGTGTTCTGAACTCACGAAACTTCTCCGAAGAGTTCTCGGATATTAAGCTACCTTATTAATCTTTTATTTTAACATAAGACAGTTTCTTATTTTCTCCCTTTGCCAAATTATTATTCTAGAATGAAATCATGTGTCTTACAAAAGATGGAATCCATTATTTTACTTTATACTATATATATATATATATATATATATATATATATATATATATATATATATATATATATATATATATATATATATATATATATATATATATATATATATATATATATATATATTAGGGATGGAGCGATACCATTATTTTAATAGATACCATTAATTTTAAGCTATCCAAAAACGATACCTTTAAATTAACAGATACCGTTAACATTTTCTTTTCTGAGCTCATGAAGGTTGAAACAAGATTTATATTCTTTATTAAATAGTTATTTTGTTGTCACATTGCTAAACAAAACTATTGATATGTGATACAAGATTAGTGCCACCAAGAGTATGCATCCAACGTAGTATAGTGCGTAGTTATTTTCTTCAATAATTTCTGCAGAATTCACAGTGCTCAATACAATTTTTATCTTCTTTTACACTTAACACCTTATTCTTGACAAACTAGGGTGTTTGAGCTTTCTGATAGTAAACAATTTTCTTTACTCTTACTGTCTCTATATACAAATTTCAGGAAAAGGAACTTGCTATATATATATATTATATATATATATATATATATATATATATATATATATATATATATATATATATATATATATATATATATATATATATATATATATATATATATATATATATATATATATTTCTGAATACCAAAACGGATATTGAAACATACAAAACTGGTTGTAAAAAAACAAAAATTAAGAGAGTACATGGTTATACATAATGGGGATAATGTGGTGACCAACATGGAAACATCAGGGATCCAAGAACAAAGTGGCATATAAGTAGGGTGCTGTGAAAATCTGCAGGGTACATGTTCATGCAACCTGTCCCTGGTTGTCAATACCATATGTTGCCTCCCCCTTGAACTTATGTCCGTTGTGTATCGTTGCCTACTTAGGTACCATGCATCGCAGACTTGTAAATCTGTGCGGGGATGGAATTATATATACCACAAAAAAACCATTGCGGACCATCAACCGCAGGGTAGCTTCTATTGAATTGTGCCTGTTGCATTGCCATGATGACGCTTCCGATACACCCTAGAACTTCCGTCGAAGCTGTGCAGATTTAATCGTCACTCGTCCGAAAATAGGATATTAGCAAAATCCACGGACAGCCAATGTTGGTATTGTGCGAAATCCATCCTTGTTCTTCAGTGCTACCTGGTGAGCGTGGCCCTTCGTCCCGGTCTCTGTGGGTGATATCCATGTTCAGTGAGGCGACGTCGAATGGTATTTGTGCTTACAAGGGTCCGATAAACAGTCTGCAGCTTGTCAAGATAATAACGTGGCGTTCCATGTCGATCGCGAGCTGCCATTAACCGTATATATCTGTATGTACAGTCGTGAACAGAAGTTCTTTCCTATTAAGCTGGAAATAAATATTTATACAAAATGGAGATCATTTCATAAAAGCTCTATTTTGAATTAAAAAGAAAAAAAAACATTGAGAGGGGCTTAATTGAACTGTGATTGGCTGAATCTGAGATGATCTCCATTTTATATAAATATTTATTTCCAGCTTAATAGGAACGAACTTCTGTTCACGACTGTACGACAGTTGCTATCCGTCTCCTAACTTTGCCATGACGCCAGTTGTGAGCATGTGTAAACTCGTACAATTGTAGGACCCTTCCGAGGGTCGTTTGTTAGATCCAGAACCATCGAACCAGTTGTCGTTGCCCATTCCGTTCAGCTGCCATTGTCCTGATTGCCACAGTCGTCGTGTATCAAACTCCAACGTAACCTCTCCATATTATTTACACAAACGTTAACGGTTGAATACTCTCGATACCCGGTATACCCGAATTTGGATGGTTTGCCCTTTTACCGAATTTCGACAATATCATTACCGACGAAAAAAAAAAATCAATGCTAAACTGCACACACCTCCACAAAACAAGAACACCCATTACCCTACAATGTCGTCGGGACTTCCCAACTCATAAATTGGAAACGGTGCGTCAATTTACATCTATAATATATATATATATATATATATATATATATATATATATATATATATATATATATATATATATATATATATATATATATATATATATATAATACCAATAACACTTTACAATGTTACCAATACCATAAATAAAAAATAAATAAATAATCATCTTCCCCTTTGTAGGATTTCGTCCTGTCAGTGGGATCTTTCGAGGAAGATCCTTGGGTTTCAAGGGCCCACGGCGGATACCGCTGGCTGGGCCAAGCCTATCGCGGATGCCGGAGATTATTCCCATCAGTGGCAAGAGTACTCCACTGATGTACTCGTTTAACGACTGAGTCATTCGGAGCTAAGCGCAAGGAGAAACCGCTCACATTTCCTGCTCCGACCAGGCCTCGAACCCTGGACCTATCGCTTGCTATCACGAGTGCTCGATCGACTGAGCCGCTCTGAGCTACGGACCAATACCAATAATAAGAAATACTTTACTTCATCACTATATATATATATATAATATATATATATATATATATATATATATATATATATATATATATATATATATATATATATATATTCTCAACTGCGAAAATTGATTAAGTGGAACTTGTGGAATTTTTTATTTATTACGACATCCCCATTTGAATAGGGCTATGCCCGTGAAAGGTGGTGATGTGTAATAATATATATATATATATATATATATATATATATATATATATATATATATATATATATATATATATATATATATATATATATATATTTTGGTTGTTAATATATTTCCATTTATTCTTACAAACACTTATACCAATTATTTAATTTTATTGTAGATTTATTGTAATATCATAATAGTACCTCCAAAATTGAAACCATGCCAGATGTGGAACTGCTGATATAAAGTATAGGTCTGGAAAAAGAAGTAAAACAAACATCATATTATATAAATTAATATAATCTGTTCAGTATGGCATATACTCTACAAAAAAAATTGTCTACGTTATTAGCCTTACTTTTATAAGCTATAAAAGTTGTTATAAACTTAACAGCCAAAGGCAACTTGCCTTCAATAATTTTAAATCAAAGGATGGAATTAATTAAATATATATATATATATATATATATATATATATATATTATATAATATATATATATTATATTATATATATATATATATATATATATATATATATATATATTTTTTTTTTTTTTTTTTTTTTTTTTTTTTTTTTTATTTTTATTATTATTATATATTATAATATATAATATATATATATATATATTATATATATATATATATATATTATATATATAGTATAATTTTGAATTTAATTTATTAGAAACTATTAATGTTATACATTAATTTAGTATTCCTAAATTATTACTTTAATATTCTATTCCAACCTATTCGAATTAAACATTTTATTTGCCCAATTATATATATATATATATATATATATATATATATATACTATAATATATATATATATATATATATAATATATATATATATATATATAATATAATTGCCTTTAGCAGAGATTGTTCAAATTGAATATATGTCTGCATTTAAATACACCGGAAACTACTTCTAGTCTTGTCAGGTTCGGCAACAAAAGTACTTTTAAAAAAATTTCTTGGGCTAATTAGTGAAAGGCGAACAGCTCATTTTTTTTAAAATTGTTGACATATAACATACAATTTTGCTTTTATATTATATATATATATATATATATATATATATATATATATATATATATATATGTTAATATATATAATATATATATATATATATATTAAAAATTTAAATTCGCCTCAGAACAGCGAACATCTGAGAATCAAACTTAAAAGTAAAAATAATTTGATATTTTGAAAAATATCAAATTGTGACAAAAAATTTACTGACAAAGGATAATTTATTTTAATGATTTTGGTTTGCAGAACGTTGAAGTAAAAGGTTTTTAAATCATTTGAAATCGCCATGTTTCTTCTATGTTCCTTTTGAATTATTCCAAAGCTAATTTCTTCAAATATTTGCTATTGCCTAAGAGCTCTATCAAACTGAAGCGATTAATAGAGATTGATGCCGTTTAAATAATGAGTCATAGTTTGAAGTATTTGTTTCA